>VYZP01036467.1:0-35048 GCA_013400635.1 Hypocryptadius cinnamomeus
TACATTTCTGTTTCTGGACCTTTTGATCAATCATGGAAGAAAAGTGACTGGCTAGACTTGCTCTACTGAAAATGAAAGATGAACTGGGAAGCTCATTTATTTTATTTGGAGAAAGAAACAAAGACAGACAAACTGACCAAAAAGCCAAACCAGGCCAGTGGCCAAACCAATTATTTGTGTCTTGCCAATCATTTCAGTCCACATTTATTCCTCTAACAAAACTGAGCAGGCTGTTCATACAGTTATTTGCCTAACAATGAAGAGGCAATCCAAATTTTTCTGGATTGTTTCCAGACAAATGTTGAATATAAAGTTACATTCTGGTAATTTTTAAAAAGAATGAGTTGGAGGCTTTCAGGCCTCTGCATTTACTAGTAGCTATTAAACAACCAGATTGAAGCTGACTCACAAGAGAAAATGTCTTCTCAGCTGATGGAGCCATAAAATTTGGCATTTCTGGCTTGTGTATGGAGAGGAAAGTGATTTCCTCTATAAATTATGCTTCAGACGTGCCAGTATCCAAACCAGAACTACACAATAAACACAGGTAGGGGAAGATTGAAGAACAGGATCCTACTGGATACAACTAGAAGGTTTGCACTTGATTTATGGCCTCACAGCTTGAACATACCTCACCGGTGCTGCTGCTATAGTAACAAAACAGACTGGTATGCAGGTTTGTGGTAACAATGTTTGTTGAAAGAGTTTTCTCAGTTTTATATTCATGCTTCTGCCTTTTTTTTGGCCTGTCTCTAAAGAAGGTGAGTATATGAAAGCAAGAAATGCAAAACTTGGGGGGAGTGGGGGTGGGGGGGGAAGGAAAGGCTGTAAAGGCTTGATAAGAGAAATACATAAAACTATGCAATTACTTCACAGAGATAAGGGACCAAAATGTTAATGATTATTTGGGAATCACTTAAGCATTTCAGCCACCCTTTGGGCTTTGAAGAGCTGACCTGGAGGCACAGTCCCCCCAAAGCCTAGAAATATTGGCAGCTTTCTAACTGAAGCAGCAGTGAATGGGAACTGAGGGGAAGAGAGCAAGACTTGCTTTATTCAAGGCCAAGTTCATCCTATGGCCCCAGTGACTCAATGCCTGGCACACCTACTTTTCTTTAAATGTTACAAACAGCTCCTGCTCATGCAGTGGCAATCAACAGCAAAACTCCCATCTCCTCTACGCATAAAATTACCTGTAAGCTTTTGCTCCTGTGTGGAAAAAGACTAAGCCCCATCTATCATACTGACCAATTGACTGAAAAGAGAGTCTGCTCTTTGGCCTTGACTCAACAAATCCCCTTATCCAGAGAAGATCTCCTGTATTTGATCGCAGTACATGTGCTGCTGATCTGAGATCTTAAATACATCCCTTAATTATCACAACATTAAGGGCATGGAGGTTAATTAAAAAGCAAATGAGGGCACTCTATGAAGGTAATTCCAGTTACTCTGACTGTAGAGGCATGCAAGGCTTCTGCTCTGGGTATTTTTAATAGACAGGGAAAGCAGTTTACTTAAATATTATCATGGCCTCTTGAATATAGCATTCAGCATGGAAACCCAGGAGTATGCTTTCATTTCTCATGGACCTAAAATGAGGCTAATCTAATATTTTTAAAAAGACCCAAGAATTTGGAAATCAGTGAAGAATGGCATTTGTCTTTACTTGCATGTTTTCTAATATATATTTTCACTATTTTCTATTATGATATAATTGATCTGTCACTTTATTCTTTCATTTCTACTCTCTCTTTCTGCCACAAGAAAGAACAAGGCCCCTCCACACCTACTCACATTAATTATCTTTCTTACTTCTGATGTCTCACCCACAGTGACAAGCTGAGAAATGTGAATCTTTGATTCACTGAAAAGGAGGAATGGAGATCCATGCACCTAGTCTGTGGTTCAGCTCTTCCATTTAGGACACCAGCTTAAAAATAAACCAAGGTGAAACAAATCTTTTCATGGACTGCAGTCCATTAACATGCAAGAAAAGAAGAGTTAAGAAATGGCATGGCTGTCTGGAGTAGGAAAAAATTCTCCAGTCTGGCATACAGAAGGGGAAATGCTCATCATTTACAGGACGGCTCACCTTATTTAAAAGAAGTGTTTCTGCACTGCAAGTTGTTAATCCAAGGCCAAAACAAGGCACCAACACCATTTTTACCATCATAACTACAGCAATTCAAGGAAATACACCATCCACCAAAACATCTCTCTAAAAAACCCCAAGGCTCTGCATGCTAGTGCAGGAGGTCTGAGCCATTTATTCAAGCTTTTTCACCTTTAGTGAATAAGGCCAGCTACAACATTGTTCTTTTTGAGTACATCAGTTTTGGCTTTTGGTTTTCTGGCAAAGCACCAAGGTATCCTCTCAATTATAAAAACCTGTGATCCCTCTGAGACACCAACTGGTTTGGAAAGTGGAATATGGATTAAGTGGCCATTAACTGTCAGCCCCCATTAATGAGACTGAGGAAGAACAGTGATAAATGAGGGGGTAAAGCAGATACTGTAATAAAGTACCCTAAGTCTGGTAGAAAGCTTTATACTCAAAGTGGCACTCTGACTTCCTTCTCCTACCCCCAAAAGAGGTCAAGAACTGAATCAGGAAATTACAGAGAGGTAGGATTACCATCTGGCACAGGAAAACTCTCAGGGATGTGACATGAGAACACCTGGAAAGACAGTTTGATTAAGGACAGCCAGCATACATTTAGACACAGGAGGTCATGCTTAACTAACCTGCTGGATATCTTTGAAGATAATGCTGCTGTGGCAGATAAGAAAAGTGTGACAGATGTTGCATAGCACACTGAGGTTAGATTTCTTCAAACAAAGTTTTGACAAGGTCCACCATCAGACATGACTAATGGAGACAAACAGAAAGTTATGGATTGCAAAGTAAAAGGACAGAACAGTGGCTGTGGAGCAAGAGTTCAAATAAGATATAAAAAATATGTTGGGAAAAGGATACTGAATGCAGGAGGTCAGATTTACAAGGGTTATCCCATCCCACTTGCCCCAAGCATTGTTTCTGTGTTGGACCAAAGCATCAGCATGCCCAACAGTACCTGTGATTAGGGCTCTTACATGAGGGCAGCGATAAACTGTGTCCTTTAGATCTGCTTTTGGTTCACAGTACTGAGCCTGCACTTGTACACTGATGTCAATGAAGAAACACTGAAGAGAATACCTTCACATGGGTTCAGGCTCTAATCTAAGCATCAAATCTAGGCTGAGCACACTCAGTACAGAAGAATTTGGTTCAGTAAGCAAATCACAGAATCAAAGAATCTTTCAAGTTAGAAAATATCTTTAAGATCATCAAATCCAACTATCAATTTAGCACCACCACCATGCTCATCATTAAACATCATCCTTACATGCCATATCCACATTTTTTGGAACACTTTTAGGGATAGTCACACAACCACTTTCCTGGGCAGACTGTTCCAATGTTTGACAACCCCTGCCATCAGAAAACATTTCATAGTATCTCATCAAAAGCTCTCCGGCACAACTCGAAGCCATTTCCTCCTGTCCTGTCACTTGTCACCTGGGAAAAGAGAATGACCCCTACCTGGCTACAACCTCTTTTCAGGTAGTTTTAGAGGTTGATAAGGTCTCCCCTGAGCCTCCTTTTCTTCTAAACAACCCCAGCTTCCTCAGCCACTCATCAGACATGTGCTCCAGGCCCTTCCCTAGCTCCTTTTCTGGACTTGCTCCAGCATCTCAATGTTTTTCTTCTAGCGAGGGTCCAGAACTGGACACAGGATTTGAGGTGTGGCCTCACCAGTGCTGAGTACAGGGGACAATCACGGCCCTGGCCCTGCTGGCCACACTATTGCTGATACAGGCCAGGATGCCATTGGCCTTCTTGGCCACCTGGACACATCCTAGCTCATGTTCTGCCACTGTTGACTAGCATCCCCAGGTCCTTTTCTGCTGCTTTCCAGCCACTCCTTTCCCAGCACTGCCTAGGGTTGCTGTGACTCAAGTACAGGACTTGGCCTTACTGAACCTCATACCATTGGTCTCAGCTCATCAACCCAGCCTGTCCAGATCCCTCTGCACAGTCCTCCTACCCTCCAGTAGACCACACCCACCCAACTCGCTCTGCAAACTTGCTTAGGGTGCACTCTATCCCCTCACCTGGCTCATTGATGGAGATATTAAACAGCGTTGGCCCTGGTCCTGATCCCTGGGGAACACCACTTGTGTCTGATCACCAGTTAGATGTAACTCCATTCACCACCACAAATTGTAGCTCAACACAAAAAGCACAAAATAAATTAATCCCTGAGAAAGGAATCAGACAAAGCTGAGCATGCCAAGTACCATAACAACATGGCATTTCGTTGACGCATGGGATTTTAAGGGGTGTAGTGGGAAAATACGTAATTAAAGCCACCAATATATGGCAGAACATCAGAGAAAATGGGGAGAAAAAAAGGAGAGATGGGATACAACTTTTGTTGTTCTGAAGATGGAGGCTTAACAGATGCTCTGTATTAGTCACTGTATGACAGAGAGAATATTATTGCCTCAGAGGGTGCAAGAGGAGGGCAACAAAAAGTGAAAACAGATCTTGGCTCTTACTGGGTCCTAAATTATTAGGCGGGTGAAGTGAGGCCAAGTTATTCTTATTTTCATTGGAAAAGAAAATATTTTGATGTGACCTAGTAGATGATTTTCAAAATCATGATGGGGGTGGTCAAGGTAAGCTCTACCAAGCTAGGCTGGAGCAACAGGGAAGGCGAGGTATGCCTAAACAGGCTGCAAACATCTTAAATTATACAACTGAGAGAAAACAGGGAAGTTGTCATGTAGAACTGCTCCAGCTTAAAAGCAATAAATGTGGAAGACAAAGGCTGTATATGAGCTCAAAAGACACTTGGACTTATTTCAAGAGAAGAGAAGAGTTTGAAGATTTTTGTGAAAACCAGAATCTTGGGATTAAGATGCAATGTAAAACAGTAGGTATGCTAAGCCAAGTCAGGATGCCTAAAATTGTTCACACTGTCACACACATAAAGCAGAATTCCCTGTTTTGCTGCCACACCTTTACCCTAGAGCCACAGTTAAGAGAAATATCTCCATGTAGAAATCTTCCTTCCTGCAGCTTCTTTTGGTCAAACTATTTAAGTTGAGAAGAGCTCTTCTCCCAAATACCTCAGTGCTACAAATAGCTGTAACAAAGGCAGAAATGAGCTGCAGAAGCGCCATCAAGTCCCACTTGCAGTGACCTCCTGAAGCACAGGAGCTGTACAGAAAAGCATAAATAGCAATGTAAGTATTGCAAGTGTATATAAGAGGAAGAATAAAGTAGATGAAGGAACTGTCTGTCAAACATGAGCATCCTGTCCTAACTACAATGATAGAGACAAGATTTAGGAGAAGGCACAAGGGATTTTTTTTTAATTGTGTTACTGTTCCTTTGGACACAACTTAGCAAATGATGCTACCTTCAAATATTCCTTGGATGGGCATGTTTATCTTGTTCTGCAAGCACTGAACCCAAACAAACACTAGTCAAAAGCCCAGTCAGTATTCTGCTTTCCCTTGCAAAACAGAGCTGTATCTCCCAGCTTGCTTTCCTCAGGGTGTACACAGTATTTCTCTCCAAGGGGAGAGAAACCTGCTGTATAATTGATGTCAAGTATGAATGTTCGAGTTTTTCTACTTTGCAAATCTCAGGCAAAGGATTCCTTATCCCTCCTGATCACAACCAGCTCCCCAGCAAGGGCCTTTAACTGGTCCCATCACTGACAGGGATGACAAATGGACACCTCTGGTGAAAATTAATTATTAGGCAGGGTGTGAAAACAGTTAACACTGTAGGGGTAATGACAGACCACGTTCCCCACAGGTGTAAAGGGACTTTTGACCATTTATGGGAAGGTGGAATTTGGCTGTTGGACAGCATGCCAGACTCCTCCATATACTCTCCAGCATTCACTATGGAAACCTCAATGAAGACACCCTTATCTAGAACTGTAGGCAAGTTCCTTCCAAACCCATCAATTTTTTCTTTAGAAAGTTCTCATCTGAGTGATTTATTGAGATTAAATACTCAGGACTCCATTCCTACAGAAGACAACTGGCATTACTCAGGCAAAGAGAATCACTAAGAAAACCAAGTGGTGGGTCATGTCACACACTCTTTTGCTCAAATATGTTGCATTGGAGTAAGCAATTTCTAATAAAAATGTGTATTTTACATTTGTTCCTTGCTTGTCACAAATTTTCTTCATGTCCAAGATTTATTTAGGATATGTCCTTCGAGTTCAAAGACTTAGAAATGACTGTTTTCCTGATAAAAAAATTGCAGTTTTCTGTTTTAATTTTATGCCGATAAATTATATCAATAATCATGATGACTATGCTGTGTTTTGCACAACTAGGTGGAGCTTGAGAAATACTCCTTCTGCTTTTCTAGAAGTCATTCTGGAAGAGGAACACAAAGCACACCTCCAGTTTAGGATGCTGAGCAAACTGAAGAACACGTAAGTGGCAGAAACATTGCAAAACAAGATGAGGAAGATTAATTATATCCTGGGCTGCTCTTAACAACCTCCAGATGACCTGAAAACCAGGAACAGTTTCATAAATACTGCTGTGATACTTGGGTCCAGGCTGATAATGTCCTCACCACTATTTCCAAATATGCAGAAGTATAAATCTGTATATGCCTCTGTGTGTGTGTGTGCGTGTGTGTGTGTGTGTGTTTATTTATTTATCCAAACTATGAATCTATTTTGAAAAAGAGAAGGAACAAAGTTTATTGCTCCATATTGACACAGCAAAAGACAAACACACCATCTCCTTCACACAGAAGGAGTGCATGGAGCAACTGCTTGTGATAGAAATAGGAACAGGCAAGGAGCCCTCTGAAAAGCAGTGTGGGGCTGGGAGCCTCCCCTTTCCCACCCATCTCCGTATCATTTAGTCCTAGCACAGTGAAGTGGGTTACATCAGGATTTTTTGCTCTCCAAAGCTTTCTTCTCTCTACAGCTTTATCATGGTGGACCTTGGGTGAATTGGGATCACCTCAGTGTACGGCAGTGCTTTGAGAAGGTGGGAAGAGTTATAGTCGTAATGAACTGTCTGCATCAAATATTTTGCTTCCCTACATTAAGAATCTATAAAAAGCTCTGATTTCCTTTTAAAGAAAATAAAAATGAAGAGTCTGGTTTTGCTTAGATGCATGTGCAGGCTGATGGCCAAAAACAGCAGTAAGAGCAGAAACTTTATCAAAGTTTTAAAAAAACAAGCAAAAAACCCCAAACAAACAAACAAACAAGCATATCCCAAGATAGACACTTAGCTGAACTCACTGTGACACAATATCCAAATTGCTGTCCTTTCCCACTTCCTCCACTGCTTATTTGGGGCTTGACTATGCAACAGTCTTGCCAGTCCACCCAAGAGAGTCCCAAGGGATGCACTTACCCACTCTTCTGTGCAGAACTGGGAGAAAAGGTATGGGAAAAGAAAAGCTGACCCCACTAAGCCACCCCACTCCCTTCCAAATCAGCAGGCAGGCAGAGCAGGAGCAAGCGAGGTAGAGGCATTCCCTCTGGCCTTTTCCAGCCCACCATCCCAAGAACTGTCTGCCCACGAGACGGTGAGCAAACACAGCACTTGTTAGCACAACATCCTCTCTCTCCATCCTACCCAATGTGGAACAGGGGGAGAAGGAACAGGAGGGCTGGGGGTGCCTTCAGCTGCCAGCTGAGACTGTGTCTCCTGGAGTGAGAAACAGTCCCATGTCCCCTGGGAACTGTCAGGGTTTCCAGGGCAGAAATTTTGTACAGCAACTGAGGCACAAGTGGCATAAATAATCAATGTCAACAGAGGAACAGCAAGGGAAATGTTCCACTACAGCAAATCAGCACCTATGTCCCTCATGAAAAAGTATCTCCCCTCTTTCTTAATGGGAATAACAAAAAGTACATTTAATTTTGCCAGGGCAGTAAAACAAGCATAAGTATTCCCTTGCTGTCTTCATAGTTAGCATTTTACAGAATGATCCATGCCAGCACATCCCCTTCTCCTGCATGTCCCAAGAGATAGCGACAGTGAGCATTTCTTCATTCATACATGGAATGCACATTCCAGTGCTGCTGTACAAACTCTGTGATGCCAAGGAACAACTACATGATTCTCCTATTCAGGCTGCTTTCTAAATGAAAAACAAGAGTTTTACACTGAACTGTCTGCTTTTGGCTGACATTTTTCAATTTTCATGGAAACCTACAATTGAGATTCTGGCATCCAGAAAATGAAACATTTTGGTTCTAAGCTAAAAAGTTATGTTTTCCATTTGGAAATACTCACAGATACTGATACAAAATAAACTTCATCTTTCCTGTGAAAAGACATTGTTTGGTCTTGAATTTTGCTTCTAAACAGTTTACTCCTTTATTTCTCACAAAAGCAGCCCAAGACTGTCTGTCTAAATACTTCAGTCTCCTTCTGTAACCCATGCCCTTTGCTTAGCTGATGCAGCTCTGATCACACAGCAAGGTCATGCAATTCCCCTCAGGCACATGCAGGGCCAACTGGAGAGCCTGGGCAGCATCTGGAAGGGAGAGGAGATTGAGCAGAATAGGCAGCTATAGAATAGATACCAGAAAAGGCAGCTTGATTTAATAAATGCAAGTAAATGTTCTGCTTTTCCTGATAAAAAATGTTTTTATTCCTTTAGGGAAAAGAAAAGGAAGCTTTCTTTGGCCTATTCCCTCTTTCCAAATTACATCACCTCAGCCCAGAAAACAAATATACTTGGATACCTGATTAGTGGGAGTTGGACATGCAGGTATTTTCATGCAGCTGAGTCTATTCTCTTAAGCTCAGCTCCAGTGCTCCCCTTTATACACATCATATCATGTTGCACAGTAATGGGTTGGGGAAGGGATTTCCAGATCTCCCTGAGAAACCAATTTAGTCATGAAGGCAAGGAAGCTGAATGAATTCATGTTACCTCAGACTACACTAATTGCATTAAAACCAAGGACATGGTTAAGAAACAGTAAAACACAATTCAGGTCTTCATGAAAAAGCTGCTTCTTGATTTCTCTGTTGTTTGTAACCTTCTGTTCTTTCCCCCCTCCCTGTTCCAATGGAGAATAGAAGCTGCTGAATCACCAAGAAGAACTTTAGTCCAGGAAACAAGAGCCAAATTCAGCTCCACAAAGTGTCCCAAAGAAGCTACTGCCCATACAGCTCATCCAACGGGTCAGCTGTCATTAGATTAATTCACACCTGACAAGCAGAAATGACAATGTCTAGAGAGCAAGGAATCTCCTCTTCCCCCACTTGTGTCAGGCCTGTGCCTTATGTCCAGTGGTGGCAATTAGTTTCACCAGGAAGTGTGTGACACACAGACTCATAGACACGGGCACTGCACCAACACCGTGGCAGCAGCTCTGCCTTGGATTGCATAAACGGCTATGACAGAACCTGCTGGGGAACAGTGCAGAGAGGGGAACCAGCTTGCCCAAAATCACAGAGCAAACCCATGGCTTCACCAGTCTCCACCTCCTAATGCCCTAATGACCAAAATGGGACTGTACTGCCAGCTGCAAGAGAGCATGAGGATGGCAAGTGTTTCATGGGCACTCTCTTCTGTCCCTAAGCACATCCTGTCTTTGTTAGGCCATCTCCTGCCCCAGCCCATAACTCAGCTGCACCACACACTCCAGGCTGGCACCACAGAATCTGCCCTCCCTCGTGCAGTGGCGGTGCAAGCACAGCAGTGCCCTGAAGGAGCTGTGGCAGGTCCCCAAACCAATAACAAATTGTTAGACAGGGCTTGTGGCAGCCACTGCAGGGTTAACACAGAGCCACCCTCACATTCTGTTTCCTTGGTCAGGTCATCTGACACTTGCTTGAAACCCAGGCTCATTTGGAAGACATTAGGATTTTGGGTGGAGGTGCTGCTCATGTCCTGGACCAGCACTTGGAGATTTAACTTTTCATTTCAAACATCTCAAAGCAAGACAGATGGGATTTCCCCACCCCTTTGCTTTCCCCACAGAAGTGCTTTCTAATGACTTTTGCAAAGCCAGCTTTGCCTGCAACATGCAGCTCTCCTCCCTCGACTGGTTCAGCACACTGAGAGCTTACAGACCTTCACCTGGTCTCCACCTACTGCCTGTGACACGCAGCAGCCACCAGTGCCCCTGCCACGACAGACACATCTCTGGGGAGACATGAGCTGGTTGGGAGTGGGGCAGCTGGAGGGGAAGAGGCACTGGGTGCTGCCTGCACTGGGGGCTGTGAGAAGGGGTAAGAGCCTGGCTGTCACACATGGCCCATCTGTGCCACTCCAGGGATGGGGATGTACACAGCTTTCAAGGCCCGTGGGTGTTGCCTCCTTAGCAGACCATGACATCAGTACTGTGTACTGGTTTAATTTCACAACAGCAGAGAAGAAGCAGAAGGTTGGGTCAGAAAGAACAGAAAAACAGCACTTAATCTTTTATTTATATTTTAAAAAAACATTACTAGACTCGAGGGGAGGATCCAGCCTTCCTAACTCTGGGGAGGGACACTGATGACCTTTCTTAAAAACACCTACCTCTTTCCAGTGAATATGCAAGGAGCCCGGAGGACTGCTTCACTATCTTCCTAAAATAGATCTTGTTGGGTCAATGACACTGTCAAACACTCCTTCCAAATATAAAAGGTCTTTAGTCATATTAATCCTCCTGCACCAAAGTGCAACATCTCATCATATGAATGAAGACTGCAGTGTAACAAACATTTCTCTGTTGGCTGCAGTAAGGCTGCATGAACAACATTAGTTCTGGTGTTTTCCACACACTTTTTTTGTAACCTTAATTGTATTCTTTCCATAAAGACTTTCGTGAGTTTTGGAGATTTGGGATTTTGGATTTTTTCATGCACAAGATATTTAATAATAGATACCAGACAGAAGCCTCTGTATAGTAATTAAATGGATTTTTTTTCATCCCATTCGCAGAAAACCCAATCTCCAGAGGTGATGAAACCAGAACAGGCAGAGAAAACTGAAGAGCTGTTGATTTTACAGATGATCCCTCCACAATAGGAGACAGAAACTTCTCAACAGGCTTGGAATAGCTGCAAAAAGTAGAACTCATGTGAAAGCTGTAAGGTTAGTTGGAGAAGAGCTGACTTTGCTTTTAGGGAGTGGTGACACAGGGCTGAAGTGGTGATACACAATGAAATAACCAGGTGCAGGAGAAGAGTGACACTTGCCTGCAGGCCAGCACTGAATATTAGCAAGCTGGTATAACAGGAGTTGTGTTGTTCAAACAGCTGAAGAGGCACTCGGTGCATGAGATGAGCATCCTGACTGTATCTCAAGACATATTTCTCTTTACAAAACAGTTGCTTGTACAGTTCTCAAGGCTTTTTGTTTATCCCGTAGGTTTCCTGGGGTGACAGAAGAGGTTTACTTGTTTTTAAACATCATGCTTCCTGTCTCTGAATAAAACCGGTGATGTTTATGACACAGTGCTCTACAGGTATTTATCAGCTGTATAGAGTGCAACAGGCCAGTGAATAAATCTCATGTTGCTACAATTAAGCCACTTCAAACTCCATCACTGGTTGAACTCCTGGTGAGACTTTTGCCGCTAAAGTAATATACTTTTAAAGCAAGTAATTACTTGTGCTGAAGGTTAAAAAAAAAAGCAGAAAAGAAACCTCAAATCCATCCTCTTTGTTTGTCAGATATTGGTAACTCTGCTTCATTTCATAACCATTATGTTTTCAAAAAGTAAAACAAATAGAGGAGAGTGGAGTGAATGCTGAGGTTTAAAAGAGATCAATATGAAAACCTGTCTAGAACAGACTGTGCATTAAGACTATACACAAATGTTTCTCTGACCTCCCTCTTGAACCCTGTGTTTTGGTAGCCACCTAACTTATCCTGTTTAGCATGAAAGTAATCAGTGAGTCAGAGTCTTAAGCCTCCATAAATGCATGCTAGTAGAAGGAAACATCAACAGTATTTATTTTTGACAGAAACCCTAACATCAGGAAGACCATACAGCAATGGCATGAAGAAAATATCTTGGACACCAGAAATTCTCATTCTCATACATTAGAAGATAGGCTTCCAGGTTACTCCAGGTACAGCCAGTGGCTTGCAGGACAATTCCCTCTGGTTCCTGAGTGCCCTGAACTTTTATTCACACACTGGTCCATCTCTATCTTGCATAACATAAACACTCCTGCAACAGGTCCTCAAAAGTGCTTCAGACCATTGCTTCCAGTAGGGTAGGGTCTAGATCAGAAGTTAAATTTCAGCATCCATGTGTCTTTGCTTACCACTCCCTGACAGAGAAGCAACACTTATTACTGGCTAAAGCACGCATCAGGTCTGTGTGTGTGCTTTCAGACACTGCAAAATAGGTACAGGTATTAGGGTCCCAAAGGTGAACAGTGACATTTCTAAAATTAAGTTTTTCCTTCACCCCAAATCATGCACATAAATCAAAACTGAAGAAGACAACAGAGTAACATTTATATTGACTAGCATTTTAACCTAAAAGTGACAGCAAAGTAGAGAACATATTTGTACTAAGATACAAAAATTACCTAGTAGAAGATGGGAAAAGGACTGTAAGACAGTGAAAAGCACAGAAGTGATTCAGGCAGAGGGGAAAAAAAAAAAAGCTTTCTTTTAATCCCCTAAAAAGACAATACCATGTGTCAATTTCTACAATCCAGACCAAAGGCTCTCCTTTGCTTCATAGAGTTTGAAAGAAGGGAAGAGAGAGAAAAAGAAGAAATGGAGCTTCTCTAGCAATGTGGGTGTTGTGCCAGGCTGCCTTTCAAGTGGTGCAGCAGTGGTATTCAAGCCTTAATTCCTCTTTGCCACATTGCAGAGAGCCAGTGGCATCTCAGCAGATTCCAACTTCACCTTAGCAATGCCCAGCAGAGCAGCTGCACTCCAGAGAGCAGCTCGCTTGCATGTCCCTGAGCTGTCAGTTTGCAGCACATCACTCCAGCCACCCAGGTGGGAGGGCAGCAGAGTGGGGAAGGCTCCCAGTGGCCTGCCCAATAACATTTTCTGCAGGTTGGAAATCCCAGTCAAAGCTCATCCAGCCCTGCTGTAACCTCCTGCAATCAAACCTGACAAGGAAAGCCAACTACAGAATGCATTTCAAGCCTCACCTGCTCTCCCAAGGGTAGCTCTACAAGCTAGAAGCATTTGGATGGCCTCCCTGAAATGTCTGTCTGGCTAAAGTGACCTACAAATACCAAGCTACAGCACATTCTTTATTCCACTTACCTCAGTTTTGGAAACCAAGTGCTTTGGTTTGTGCTTTTAATGTTGGGGAGTAACCACAACACAAGTCAAATCAGAACAAGGGAGTGGGCAATGGAAGAGCAGAGGAGCAAGGACTAGCTACCAAATTCTGTTAGAGGTAATTATTATCATTTGAAGGGTATGTTGACAAATATGTTGTGATGGGGACTATTAATCCTTTTCATCAGCTATAAAGGTGCCTCCAGAGTAGAATTGTCTTTACTCATTACCTCTATAAGTATGAACCTGAAAGAAGGAATGGGAAACAGCCAATTTGCAGAACTGTGCTGCATGAGCAGGACAGGCACTCCCTGATCCACCAGTGTCAAGCCCCACACACATGTGCCAAGGCAAAGAGCAGAACACTGTGTACATAGGGCTGATCCTCAGCACAGTATTTTCTGCTAATAATAAAGTAAGACTCATTTGAAGACATTAAAACAGGCCAAAAAACCAAAAGCCTGGACTCAGATTCACAGGCAAAGGTAATCAGTGCAGCTTCAGTGATACTAGCCAAGTTATACCAATTTATTCCTACTAAAGTCTGGTCCATTAAATGTGAACACCATCCTTGAGTTTTATTTTCTCTCACTACATTTAGGTTTAGGAAAATAGGCTCCTTTTTTTTTTTTAAATAAAAACGTCCTTCTCACTGTCAAGCATCCGTATTTGAATTCAGTGAAAAGGAAGCAGCAGAAATTATTCATTTTTCAAAAACACTTCCATCACTGCATGTGGGGGAAAAAAAAATTAAGGCTGTGTATATATATGTATGGAGAGATTTAAAGATCCCACATACATGGCATATGACATTTATGGCATACTCCATACCATATGTATTTGCATGCATACCATACACACACACAAACAGTACAGGAATGGGCTTGCATGGTTGTATGTAGACACCCCTGGCAGAGATGTCTGGAGAGAGGGCAAAGAGAAGTCTTCATGCAGTCCAGACTTTCAGGCATGGCCTCTCCAGGCACCAGGATAATTGTTACTTGGTGACCTTGTGGAACAGAAAATTTTCCTTTCTGTAGGGTCAGCTGTTGCAGAGCATTCAAGCAGGCATTTCCAGCCCTTCCACACCCTCCAGTAATGTTCTCAAACACAGAGGTTCTCTATCAAATCCTCTGCATTTCCACAGTTCCTTCAGCAAGGCCTGACAGGTCTCACCCATTTTATACAAGGTACCTAAACTTATGCCTGCATTGGAATAGCCTTGTCTTTCATGCCTAAGATTAAATGCTCTGCTCAATCAGCATTTCAGAGAATGGTTTGGTTTCTTCATTTTCCAGCAGGAAAGGAAGAGATCCGTTGCATCTTTCCTCCTTGCAGCCTTCTGCAAGCAACAGTGAAGGTGTTCTGGCTAGGGCAGGCAAGGTTCCCAAGGATACCCTCTTATCCCACATGCAGAAAAGAGACAGGGAGCAGTGCCAAAAGCAATGCCAAAGTTTGCCTTTCCCTTTTTGGAATATCAGTGCTCATTGATCACTAAATCACTTAAACAGCTTATTAAGTAGATGTCATAGAGAGTTACTGCCAGTCTTCTATTAATTTAAAAATACTAATGGGGTTTTTTTGAGGGTAATTTCTTTCTGAATGAAAAATGTTCCTTATGTTAAATTATGAACATTTTGGTCCTCGCTAACCAGTGTGCAAGGTTGTTGATAACGCATAACACAGATTTAGTAGAAATTTTAACACCACAATATGTTCTTAAGGTTGCTCCATAGCTTTGTTGTCTTATTTCTTTATCATTTCAAAGGATCCCTTCCATTTGGTTTTTCCATTTGCATACAAACTGACATTCTCTTGATATATATTATTCACAGGTTCATGTCAATACCAGCATAAGCAGAAGCTATCAATCACTTCTCTGATGATAACAGTAAATAAATAATGCACACTTTAAACCTTCAAAGCACTGCATAAATATCAGTTTGTTTTCACAACATCCCTTTAAGTGTTGAGGAAAGCAGTTTAACCATTTCACTAGACAAAAGCTCAGATTCAAGCACAGCTTAAGACCTGTATGAATCATTTTGTATATTACCACAGAAGCACATACATTATGCTACATAACATATACACACAAGACTGGGAAAAGCATATTTCCTGCCTCCCCACCTCCACTAAAAAAAAAGAAAAAAAAAAAAAGAAACTGAAGCTAACTATTTCTTATTTTTAAAAGAAAGCTAGAAAGCATTTCCCCAACAGAATTGCCATGCAGTATTACCAGATTGTGCTGCCTTTCCCTTTGGATACTGAAAGCTTCTGCTTCCCCACAAACATGGGAAAAAGGGGAAAAGGGGAGACACCACTGCCTGCTACCTCCTAGTGCCCTCTTTTTCACAGGGCATGAGGCTGGAGCAGCAGCTACATATCTTTTCAGCACCTGTAGGCACTTTGTGGCCACCGGTGCTGTGCCACTCTCCCATAGAAGGGACAGTACACATCTGCCACAGGCAGGTCTGCACCCTGGGCACTAAAATGAAATGCATTTTAGGGGGGAAAAAGCTTTCTTTTGGTGAGGCTGGTCAAACTCTGGCACAGACTGACTGGTGAGCTTGTAGAGTCTCCAAACTCTGAGAAACTGAAAACCCAGGTGGACACTGCTCTGAGCAACCTGCTGCAGCTGCCTGTGCCTCAAGCTGGGGTTGGGCTGGATACTCTCCAGACATGCATTCTTGCCTCAATTGGTCTGTGTCTTTTGCATAAAGAAGTCTGGAGTCCCTCATTTGAACTGCTACATGCCCATGAAAAATAAATACCAATGTTTGATGATACCAAAGCATTTCACTGCCTTTTACTTTTCTGTGGATACAGCTAGAAATGTCATGCCCATGGCTAGAGGTGTCATCAACTACCCACTCCTGCAACAAATGATATAGGGAGCCAGACACATGAAACAAAAACACATGGACCAAGGACCAAAACTAGACACCTGATTCCAATATTCAGTGCAAGGAGCAGACGGGGATTCTTTGTGTTTGGAAGCCTTTCAGCACCAAAATAAAACTACTGTTCATTCTCCAACAAAAGACTGGGATCAAGTATCAAACTTCTTTTATTTTTCTTTTCTCTTCTTTTTGTTCAACAGCTACCAGCCAGACTTCGTAGCAGCCTTCTCCCACAGTTTTCCTTCACAGATGAAAAAAAAACCTTCCTACCCATTACATCTTTGGTTATTTCACATCCATTGATCATTCTGTCCACCTAGCAGAACAGGAGCAAATAAGCAAGAAAACTAAGGTTAGATTTTTGTTCTGGAAAGCTGCAGCACTGTGCTATTTTCCCTGTCTTCTCTCCTTTTCCCCCTTCTTACCATATCTGCTTTCATCCCTAGAGACATTTTCAATAGCAGATAAATCAGCACTTTGAATTCTTCTTCTGATGTTGTAACAAGCTGGCAACTGGCATGACATGTTGTAGAGAGACACATGTGAATACCTAAGTCAGAAATAATGAGATTTCTCTCTCATATTCAGCGTGAAATGAGAGGCAAACGATATCACTACTGAAAACAGAGGAGTGCAAGGAGAAGTATGGGGAAGGGAGGTAGAAACAGAGGATGTCTAATGCACTTTGCTTACTACAGTGGATTTCAGAAGAAAGACTGTCTCACAGCACCCTGGGAAACACAGACTTGGAAGGATGGGACAGTTGCAGAGGGCAGTGTCTCAAATCCAGGCAGCTCCACCCCGTATCCCAAGGACACATCCCCCATGGCCAAGAACTGCTGTGTGATGTGGCCAAATGAGCCAACCTTTCAAACAAAAACATAAGGGACAAAAGAAGGAAACAAAAGAGAAAGGGAATAAAAGGTCCCAGTAAATCAATTAATGCAAAAGTCTGCTGCAGTTAATAGGCAGCACTGGTAATTGCTGTGTGTTGCCTGTGATGAATAGGGGCTGGTTACCGTTGCACAACTCATCCTTCTCTGCACGGCTGGGAACCAGCAGAACGCTGATCTCCACTGAAAGTCTTTAGTTATTGTTAAATTAATCAGGGCAGGGTATCAGGTCTGGGTTCATGCTTAATTGTCCCAATTTCTTGCAGCCTAAGACTCCCACCTTCCTTCCATATGCTCCTACCCTGCTTCCCTCACATATGCATCATTTTTGTATTGCTGTTGTTTACACAGCAATGAGACACACAAAGGATTTTGAGGTCCCTCACTTCCACTACTTCAGGACTCTGTGTCTTCAAAGGCCCTAGTGTAACACAAAACTCTAGAAAGCAGGACTTCAGACAAACTACAAAACAGAGGGTATAGTATTTTGCCACTAGTGCAGAATTCAGATATGGTTGTTGTTTTTACTTCTTCACACTGGGCATGCAACCACTTCTCAGTCATGATCTCATTCTCTGGGCTGGTAGAGAACAAGGGGCATCACCATCTCAAACTTTCTCCTTCCCATTAGTGATCACTCCACTGAACAGCTTTTGTCTTAATAGAGCATAAGCAAGGTGAAAATCTGGTCTAAACTGTTTTAGAGTTCAGAGCAGAGATCAAGAGTCTGTCAATGGTTAGAGATTATTTCCACATATTCAGAAGTCTTCTTCACAAAGTCTCAAGCCCCCAGTTTCTCTCTTCCCTCTCTCCCAAGATGCAAACAATGAGTGGGATTGGACTAGCATATTCCACACAGCTTTCGAAGAGTTAAGCCACAAGTACATAAAAGACTCCAGCAAGGAGAAGGAGGCTGTGCTCCATGAATAGTCAGGATAGGACAAGAAATAATGGGAGCAATTAAGGAATAATTAAGTTGTAGCAGAAGACATCTAGGTCAGGTGTAAGAAGAAAAAAGGCAAGTAAGAGCAGGAAATTACTTGAATAAATTTCCTAGGGAGTCTGGGGGATCTGTCACCAGGAGGTATTAGGAAGCAGACAGACATAGCCTGAAGACATTGAGGTGGTCTGAATGACTTCTTCCAGACCTACAGTGAAAAACCAGACTGGTCTAAGGGGAGGGCTGTAGGAGATGAGCAAAGCAGCAGCAGGGATCCTGAGGACCTGCTCAAAATAGAACTGCAGTGACAAATGCAGGACTCTGGTTTTGGCACCGTACAATTCTGAAAATTACCCACACTTCAGTGTCAGTCCAGCCTTTACATACTACATAAACAAGATGGAATTTTCCATGATTCTTACAATGCAAACATATAATTTACAGCAAAGTTTTGGAGGAAAAAAATAAGGTGCATTAAATTGGACAGTTTCTTCATTAATCAAAAAGCATAATCTTCACAGCAGTCTGAGTTCACCGTTTTCCATCACTATGCAGAAAAAGTTAGCTACTTTTATAATGCAACCTGCATGACATAATCATATTTCTCCCCTTTCTCACCCAGCTGAAATGATGCATAGAGCAAGGCACCAAGGGAAAATCCTGAAAAATCAAACCTGTGCACAGCCAACATAAGCAATATTTAACTTTCTTTTTAAACATAGGCTAAAGAAGACTTCATGGAGATTATTCAGAAAGTTCCTTCATTATTTCTAGGTCATTGACAGGAGCAAGTTTACTGTTTTGAGGAATATATTATCAAGAGATGCCCAGTCTAAGTGATCTAATGCATTTAACATTGTGGGGCTGCTCACAAAGAACTTGGCCATAAATCTGACAGAAGAAGAAAGACTTGAATTCTGAAATCTCTGGTAGGATCCTTAGTCATTTATTTATTCCTTCATGTTACTATATAACTTCTTTACTTATGGCTTCTCACCAATAAGTAAAAAACCTTCAACCTGCTGAAGTTAGACTGCATAAGAATATATCTTTGCATACTTACATTTGATAAGGAAGCACTTTAGATAAAATGTGGTTCTTGTATCACTACAGTGATTCTTTCTTACTTTCTAAAAATGGAGACAAATTAGCAAGTCTTTATTATCCTAGAAAAAGGCATCTAGCTTCTTATTGGCACTCCCATATTTGCTTGTCTCAGTTTTACATTCATCAGGGATGATATAATTTACATAATTTCATTTGCACTAGAGTAGCAATTTAGGATCATTGTGCAATCCCAGCAATATGTATCACACTGCACAGCTCCGACCTCCCCACTGTGCTGTGAGTAAGGAATTTAACACCAACAAAAGTGAGGCAATAGTTTCTCTTTACCTAATTGACTGCTTTCAGCTCTGAGACCTTATTTTGGGATGTTTGAGGGAAGGGAAACAGTGGGAAAGAGAAGAACAAGAAACAAAAAGAGGGATTACAATGAGATTCACTCCCTCAGAAGAAAATGTCTTTTGCTTTTATTCAGCTGTGTGAAGCAGCAAAGATAATTAGATAAAATTGGTCTTCAAAAGATACATTTCAGTCAGCTCATTTTTCTTCCACTGAAGGGCAGATACAGAATGATCTACTTCAGAGATGAATATGTTGGGGTCCCACTGTGGCAGATAGATGGACTATAGCAGACACTTCCACAGCACTTTTCTTCCTAAATCCAGAGTCATGAATGCCTGTCTTCCCTTCAGTCCCCAAACTGCTCTAGACTCAGCAGCTCAGACAACTTCTGGTCTTCAACTGCCTCATTATCTTGGATTATTTTTGTTCTAAAGCTACTTCTTCTAAAGAAGATAGGCCTCCATTGAAACAGTATTACCTATATAGTAACAAATGCTCTCTCATACATGTGCATTGCATGCACCACCTGATTTTCTGAGAGTCACTACCCAACTTGCCAAGAATGGTGTTTGTGGGAGAGTTCTTATTTTCTTTTTACATATATTAAAAGATCTATTTCTCAGCTGTAGCTGAGACATCATTTTTTCCTTTTTATCTTGCATAATAATCTTGTGATACTTGTATAATAAAATCACCATGTTTCATATTATCAGGAGAGAGTAAAAGGACAGAGTGGGTAGAACCAGTTCTAGGCACAGTGCAAACCAAATCAGGACATTGTGAATTTGCTGGCACTTATTATCCTGCTTTTCTTGTCCATTGTAAGCATCAGAGTGTTATTTTTGAAAAATGTTCTTAAAGTATTTTTCTGAGTTTGTTTACCCCTGGGGCTAGCATTTTGTACTGGAATTTTAGCTCTGCCAAAAGAAGAGTCAGTTAGACAGAGTGTTAACCAATGCTTGTGCCCCATGCTTCATTCCCAGACGCCTCTTTACACTATAGTAATTCTTATGTTATTGTTAAATAATTGGAGGTGGGGAAGATGTGAGAAGGAAGTTACATGTATTGGCTTCTAGAGATGAGAACATAACAAATACTTAAAATTTTCTCAAATGGACAGTTTCTTAATTATCTTTATAGATTTTCTGTCTGTCTTGCTATTGCTACCACTTCATCTCATTAGGGGTTGTTTAGCCTCAGATGGTCTCACAATTGTTGTTTCACGATGCTTTTGAAAATTACTATCATTTGTTTGTTACTTGTGTTAAAAAAGTCTTGATTTATGAGCTTTTTCAACAAATGTTTACTGAGTATTACAGAAACCATAATGAAATTTCACTCTGTAACACTTGGTGGTTTTATTTTTTATTATTATGGTGTTCTTTTCTTTAATCATCTGAAGCATAACCAAACAGTTAAACCGTAAGCAGAGCTCTTAAGAGTTAAGTTATGGTTAGCCTAGAGTTCTGGAAGTAAGACTTCATTAATTTGAGCAGTATGCTATTACAGCTTATACATAACAAATCATAGCCATTAGTAGCTGAAAATTATTACTTGAAGGCTAAGGAGAAGCGGTCTTACTTGACCTTCCAGGACTGTGTGTCAATTCTCTGTGCCACAAACCAGTTACACAGGATATACTCAGAAGAGAGGTCAAATTAAAAAAAAAAAAAGTTTTTCTCCTCCTATGAGACAAAATGTGCTTCGACAATCTTGAGTTTGGAGAGTGGAAAACAAGAAACATGAAAATGCCCTCTCCTGGCACCACTTTATTCTAAAGTGGAGAAAATGATGACCAGAGGGTCTCCAATGCCCTCTTTACAGCTGGCAGCACTTGTTAGTGTACAAGGTAACAACAGAGAACATTTTAGATGGCCTCACCCTCCTCCTTGAGCACAAGATGGAAATGAACAGCCCTACTTTGAGGTGCCTGAAGGGCTATGACCCCAAACCTGTCAGCAGGGAGAACAGAGCTATTTGTCATGTTAGAATATCACTTTTCCTTCTCAGAGTACTGTACTCAGTTTATATATAAAAAAAAAATCCTTAAAATGCTAGAAGGATTGAGCAAAGGTACTGCTTTTCTCCATTTTCAATCTGTTTTGCTTGTGGACTTGACAGCAAGAATCTGTGGCCAGCTGTTTTCACTGTGTGATGGAAGGTGCGTGCTCTCTGCAGGCTCTACAACAGGACGCTTTCCAGAAACAGCAGCAAATCTGAGAGCAAAAGGCCCTCAGGAAGATGAGTAATGCAGAGAGAAAAGGGAGAGATTTCCATGGCACGAGGCCCAAACTGCAAGGCTTTATGAAGATCAGTCGGGTCTGGATGTCACTGAGCCTGAACGGAGAATGCCTCTGTGAACAGAAAAAGTGCCTGCCCATCGCTCATCCCTGTCCCGCGGGAGGCAACCCACTCATTGGGCTGTCCAGTCTCTGCATAGAATTTGGTGTCAAATCACATCAGCCTGAAAACTGCATTTCTCCAGGCTAGCACTGACATTCATAGTTCAGAAGAAAGACTATAGGCCTGATTCATCCTCATTTCATGCCACAGCAGTTCCACAGAAGCCAGTGGAACTGCAGCAGTACATACCTGGAACGGGTCTGGCTCAGCAGTCCAGAAGTGCTGGGGTCTCTCCTAGACAGCTTCTTGGGAAGAAAAGCTCCTGCAGAGAGTTCCCACCATGTGAGCAACAATGGTGCTTCTGAGAGTCTGTGCACAGGATTTTTGAAAGGGAAAGATTCAGCTCTGTGGGGAAGTATAAGCCCAGTATGAGCACTTCACATGGATATCCCGTACAGAAAAAAATATGACTGGCAGGGCACTGATTTACTGTAGATCCTAACACTGCTTCAATGCAGTTGCCACTGCATTTTGGAGATGCTGCAGTCTCTTCAAATGGCATATCCTGGAAATTATTTTCAGTGCTGCTTTTTATGTTAACATTTTGTATTATTAAGCTGAGTACTTTGACATCAGCCCTGCTGTGAACCTTTGTGAGGATGGACCAGATGACCTCCAAAGGTCCTTTCCAACTTAGAGTTTTCCCTGGATTTAAGATCCAGAGATTACTTACTTCTGGTGATGCTTATTCTGCAAAGACCCATTTCAAACCAGACTGTAGTCATGCAATCCCTTTTGTAACCCCTTTTTTCTAACAGTACTAACTAGAGTGCATTACTCCAAGAACATTACCAACTTATCTACACCAAATCTGCTTTTAACACTTACATTTATTTGTGCATGGGAGTTGGTTGTAATTTCTCCTTACTTAGACATTACTTACACCTGAGAAGGAACATTTTCCAGACTGCCACCATCCATTTCCCCAGAGTTTCCGTATGGCTTTAAACATCTCACCATTTCTGTTATCCCATAGCAAATGAAGAGAGCCTGATGGCAGCCAGAACAAGAAAGCAAATCTCATTTTGTTTTGCTTTTTAATTAAAAATAAATAACTTACACACTGCTCAGATATGTGGTGATGTGTGCCTGTGCTCCATTCTGTGTGTATGTCTATACACCACGTTTATGTAGAGTCTATGTGTAAGCTATTTTCCCAGGAAAAGTCTGTCTAAGCCCCAAACTGACACACCCTGGATACACCACTCAAATGCAGACAAATTAAAAATGTGAACGTGCTACATCACTCATGTTTCTCTTGGCACCTTCCAAGATTTTCTACATGCTGTGCCAAAAGTGCTTCTGTCAGTCAGGATCCAGCTCCTCACCACAAAGGCAAATGCCAAAGTGATAGAGCAGGCACAGATTTATGGAGGGAGCATTGCAGGAGCAGGCAGACAGGAGGGGTGGGCTGGCCCACACCTCTCCAGTTACTCTTCCATCCTCTCACCTCTATCACCCATATTCTTTTCAGCACTGCAGTCACTCCAGTGCTTTCCAAAAGAGCTGCCTCTGCCTGGTGGCACTGCAGGAGCAAACCAGTTCATTTGAGCTGGAAAGCCTGTCAGTTATTATATAAAAGATGTTCCAGTTTTGCAGTATATAAATTAAGCTTGACACTACTGCAGCAGGACCTTTACTTTTCCTGCATATCCCGTTACACTCGATGGGAGTCAGTAACTGCAGGCAGTAAGAGAAAGACACTGTTTTCTCTTAGATTTCAGGGGACATGAAGATGCTCCTTGTAGTGAAGAATTTTTTAAATTAGCTGACAGTCAAATACCCCAAAATACTTACTTGTGTATCCCTTTGATCTTTTGTGCTCAGCTCTGTGGCTTGTTGGATGTGGCATCTTTCCTTCTCCTGCTTGCTTTGTGTAGGAGTTATATTTCAAGGCATCAGAGTGCTGAAGGCTGTTAGTAGAAGGTATCATTTGTGTGGCCCTTATCCTGGTTAGCTGTGTTTCCACATGTCCTTTAATTCACCCAACTAATCCTACTGATATCATGACCTTTATCTTTTACCTCCTTTATCACTCACAGCTAATGAACTAGTTCCCATAACCTAGGTCAACCTTTACAAATAATCAGCCAGGACTGAACTCTCTAGCTGTTGTCTGCAAAACCAAAATACCTTTGCTTCGCTGAATTCAAAGAACAGCAACAAGCTAGAAATCAGATTAAAATGTATTTGTAGCAAATATTTAATGCAAATTCTAGCACTGTTTTTTTAAAATTAAATATTCCATCAGATATTTGTCTGTTATTTCAGACTTTGACTAACTTGACTATAAAATAATATTCTACAGATATTTGCCACAAATCATTGCATTATGTTTGAATGCACTCTGATATAAAAGCAAGCTGGAAGAAAGCAGCCATGTCATGGCTGATATCCCTTGTGTTTGGACTGTGCAACCAAATCTGGACCATGGGAAAAAGGATACACCATCATGTCAGGAGACTCCCCCCTATTCTACTTTGATGCACACACAGCTTAGGTGGTATCAGCAAACAAACAGGCCAGTATTAAGCATGAAAAATGAGGACTTATGTGCTTAAGCCCTGAGCATATTTCCTGCGTGGAAAGAAAGCTAAGAAGGCAGAAAACACAGCAATCTGCAAAATTGGGCATTATTTGGTGCACCTAGAAGACTGGAGCCCAGACCCCTCCTTGGAGGCACTCACAAGCCAACACAACAACAATGTGAGATGCCAAGATATGCAACCAGACAGCAGGAATGCCCTCACTGCATATTATAGAGTCACCTGGAGCTGCCATGCACCTGAGCAGTGACTTCCTGCACTCACCACCAGCAGCCTTGGAAAACAACCACAGATACAAGCTGTCTTCCCCCACAGGAACTAATTCAGTCTGGAGAGTGGTCCCTTAGTGGGGAGCAGACCTCAGCCAGGCTCACTTTGTATATCTGCCCCATTGGCTACATATATTTGCTGGTCTAAGCAAACAGAAAGAGCAAAACCAAAAACCGAACCAACCAAAAAACTCAAAAGCATCCTACTCCATATTTGCACAACAAATTTAGTGACTCACAGCGTCACTAAACGAATGGTGTCAATAGGACCAAAGCACACAAAGAGCAGTGACCCACATCAGCAGCAACTATTCTGCCTGGCATAGCCCCCAAAAGAGGCATCCCCCCTCTCCCGACTGCAAACAAGGTCCATTGTGTCTTTCCAGTGATCCGTTCTGTTTGCTGAAAGCTGAAACAGGGCCAGGGGCTCTTCTCTTGGCATCCCAGTCCACTTTTCGGCTGTATGCCTTGTTCTGTCCTCCTACCCCCAGCCAACCAGCTCGCCTCAACAGCCAACAACATTCGTTTGGATTTATCCTGCAGTTGTGGCCCGAGTCCAGACTGAGCTGGCTGGATCAGTGGAGGACCAGCATCGTCCTATTCAGCTACACACAACCTACTTGTCATCCTTTTGGGAAGCAGTGACTCAGATGTAACTTTATTGTGGCCTGGCAGCTGGTGGGACCGGGTGAGACGTACAGAGACAATAACTCTGGCACCCATCAGGCCCTGGAGGGCGGAGCAGAAAGCCTGACTGCAACCCTCATTCGAGCCCTGGCATAATTAAAACAACATTACCATTCCTGGTGGCAGATTTTCACCTTCTGTAAACCCAGACTTTCTGTAAGTGTTTTGTTTTACCAATTTACTATGTCTGAAAGTCAATGGATTATAAAACAGAAGAGCAAGCCTTCTTTCTTTCTTCTGGGCTACTGCTATTAGCAAAATCACTGTATCCTATGTTTGGGGCTGTACATATGGTGGATGCTTGACTGCATCCTTGGCAGATACCTGGGAGACAGCAAATGAAACTAAGGGTTTACTCTTTTGCAAAGCTCCAGAAAAGATCTTTTCTCAGGTCCTATTTCTAAAGTGGGCAAGTGAGAGAAATCTTATATTTATCATAGGAAATCTTTCCCTCTTAGGCTGTGGTTTCAGAGGGGAGCTGGACAGCCCCACAGGCTCCTTGTGTTGCCTCAAGTTCTTTTCTCCTTGCCCAGTGCCTGCTCACACCTGCTGCAGTGCCCTTCCAGTCCTGCTGATAGAGCTGGTTCTGCAGGCTTGCTGAGCCTGGACCAAGGAACTCATCTGGGTGGATAAGGGGGAGAAAGCAAAATACTAAAATCACCCTAAACTGAAAACAATTGCAGCCTGTTTGCCTCCATGCAGTGTATTATTGAGAGTACCTGCTCCTTCCCAAAGAGCCACAGCCTTGCCAATAAGCACACAGCATCCCTGCAATGCCCAGCAAAGAGCATGTCCTGCAGATAGCTTTGCATATGCCCTGGCTAGAATTCCAACTCCTTTCTGTCTTCTCAGTTACCAAGGATCCAACCAGTACCAAACTACAACATCTGTGTCTTTCCATAAATACAGATTTTAGCCCTGCCTCAGCACTGCTAACAGAGGATGGTAAGGGAAGAGGTAACATTTTCAGGGCAGTCACAGAGCAGAGACTAAACACGTCTCTCTTTTTCCTTTCCCAGGATAAAAGAAGATGCTGTTACTACATCCTCGGAGCTGTTTACACGTGCATGCAGCCCATGCATGCCCCGTGCACCTGAGGCAAGGCCCACTTCTGGTCTAAGCACGTCCAGCAGCTGATCTCCCTCCTCCTCACATCGCGGCTCAGCGTCCTATCCCCTCCCCCAGCTTCAATTTTTGTCTGCTCTTCTAGAGGGAATAACTCCTGCGGTTGCCTCAGCAGCTGCTCTTCCCTTTCCCAAGCAGCAGCAAGAGCTAAATTGACCTAATTCCTGCTTGTTTCCCTGCCACCCACAGAATCCGAAATAGCAGCAGTGAAAACTGCCAAGGCGCTCGTCAGCGGCCGCGCTGCCGCAGCGCAGGACCCGCTCACGTTCACTCCATTTTCTGCAGGTCCCACAAGGCTTAGAAACTCCTCAGACTGCAAGTTTCAAAACCTGCAGAAGTGGCGGACAATGACCACAGACAGGTCCTTAGGCAGCCCCAAGGACAAGTGGATTTTTTGTACCCTACGGCACATCCTCTGCAGTGCTCTTTATACGGCAAACATCAGATGTATCTATTTGTAAAAATCCATGGATAAGTCTCGCAGCTGCTCTCTCACCTCCTTTTCAGCTGTAGTTTGGATTTGCAGCCAAGTTTAGACTATCAGGCTGATTTTTTTATTTTCTTTTAATGAAAGATGGGACAGTCATGATCAAAACTTCAGCCAGAACAGGAGGTGAATTTGTGTATGTAATTCAGTAGTGAAATAAGCTGTCACCTGCCAGGCAATGTGAGTGACCTGTTACAGCTTCATCAGAAGCAAACCCCCTTTGCTGAAGTCTACAGCCTCAGATACATTAAAAAAAATTTAAAAAAAAAAAAAATTCTTTCTCTCTGATGGCAACACACTGCCACAATTCAAGCTGCCCAACTGCCCCCAAAATTTACCAAGCTACAAAGCAAGCAGGAGTGGGAGCATTTACGTTAATTAGTGTGTGGAAAGAGAGCCAAAGATATGGTAAGATTTGATATGGCATATGGGATCCAATAACATGTCATTAGAGGTAGAAAGCAACCCTTCACAGTGTAGCTTTTCAGCTGCTTATTAAGGCTTTCAGTTCAAACTTCTGGCTGAAATTTTTCATGCCATAATTGCTACTATTCTGGTAATTAAAGCTTGCTATAGTGCACAAACAAAAGGGCATTTCCTAGCTTCTGAGTGTGTGCCTCTGCAACTTTACTCATGTGGTTTCTAGTAACAGCTGAGGGGGAAGAAGGCTTAAGTCTCTTAACCTGAACATGAACAATTTTGGCATTAAAGTTCTCCCATACTTGATGGGCATCAGGCAAAGATATAAATTTTACCAGAACATATTTTCTGTCCTTTCATCTGCATTGCTTTTTATTGCTCTTGAGACTCAAAGCAATCTCAAATTTATATGGAACTCCTGTGTCAGTCAGAAAAGAGATATCACAAAAAATAACACTGGCCAAGTAGTCTCCAAATAATCCTCCTTCCCATACCTCTGGCTCCCAGTAGAAAAAGATCATAACTTATGATAACATCAGATTTCAACATTTAACTGAAGTTTCTGTAGGTATCTTGGCCACTGCCCTATCCCAGCCCTCATCAGCACAGTGACCAATGAATGTCATGCGCTTAAAGCTTGCCAAAGCTTCCAGTAAGAATTTCTGGCACTGCTTAGACTCCTAGGAAACCTCAGAGCCAAACAGTGTAATAACTATGAAAATTGTATTATTAGTTTCTAAACAGAAGCAGCATGACACTACAAAGGAAATATGCAGGCTGTCAGAGGCACTGAGAGAAGGTGTCAGCTACAAATTAAGGGCTATTAAAACATATTATTTGTTCCAAAGTGTTAAAAATGAGATTTTTAGCTCTGATGGCAGAAAAGGTAGTGGTGTCAGGTCCCACATTGGCATGCCATCTCTCCCAGCTGCTGTTGCCAGCATTTCAAAGCTGTTGATCAGAGCCATTTAGACACTCCCATGGAAGCCTCAGGAGAAGCAAGAAGAAGCTTCATTCCTTTCCCTTGGTTTAACTGAGGTAGAGACATTCCTCTTTTGGCTCTGCTGACAAACATACATTTAAGAAATGAAGGCAGAGGAGCAGAGATCACCTCAAGTTAACATGGATGGATGACTTGAGCACAAATCTAACTGGTGGATCCCTCTTCATTGAGAAACTGAAAGTACAACTAGTTTAATAAGTTTTGGCTCAGTTAAGTACGTTCCAAACTCAGAGTACCAGGTTTCCAAAAAGCAATGTGAAAGGAAAGAGGCCCTCACAAGCATTTTTACTGATCTTCCCATTTTGCCCATTTAAAATGTATGATCTCAAAGCAGCAGTCTCTTATACGAAACAGCCTAGGAAAATTAATTGGGAAGGTTAAAAGCCAAGCCAGTGGCAGGCAGAAGCCACTATACTGTCTGTAACAGGCAGTGTCTTAGCCATGCCAGCTCTTTTTTGTGAAATGGATCTGTGGAGGGAGATGTGTGTTAATCATTGCTATTGCAGATGGAATTAATTCCATACGTGCTGCCACACAAGACACTTGGGGACTAGAGGCTGGTACTGCTAAGTGGAAATACTACTGAAGTATTTTCACAGCACTTGTAAGGGAGGGAGAAGTGTGGCACACACTGGTACTGCACAGCCCACAGGTGAAGAAAGCACCATTGATTTTAATCTGTTTGAAAATGTTTTCGTTGAACCTACTGCAAACATACTGATGGAGACTTGCAGGTCCAAGTTAAATAACCTGCCACAGCCACATGAGCAGGTCACAGAGTCAATGCTTGGCATGGGATGCAATACCTGTATTTCATGCCAGCACTTCTTGAAAAATCTTCCTACAGGTCCCTGAGCCTTGGAAAGCAGGGACAGGAATGCTCAAGGATATAGGATGTGCAGAGCTTCAGAACAGTTAGGCTGATTTCAGAGCACCAACCACCTGGGTCTCATCACAGCCACAGCTCAGGTGCTGCAAGGCCAGCCTACCAAGGACACAGACCTGAGACTCCCCTGCTCCTGGCTCCCTTGTGACTGCTGCCTAGGTGGGGACATGGCAGAGACACTGCAGAGAAAGTTTTCTCCAGAAGCTGGCTGGTGCCTGTCAAAATTGCATTGTCACTAACTTAGTTAGTGACAGACTTGTCCAATTTCAAGGTGGCATTGTCTGATGGAAAAAGTTTTGTATCAGAACATGCGCAACCAACACATCTGAATATAAAATGATGAAGAACATTCCCTGAGTCCACTGTGTCTGGGGACAGGCTATCTAAAAATCCAGGGTACTTCACATATTTCTCAGTGATCTTTTGATCACTAAAATTCAATGGGGACTTCAAAACACCAGCCTTTTAAAGCTATTTCTGTCTAGAGATCTAGCACCAACCTAAGGCACACCTCCTTTACCTGGTCAAAAGCACTAAAATATCACAGAATTGGTGCATCTGTAATTCACTGACACTATCAGCTTTTGAAAACCAAAAAAAAATTTTAAAAAAGTACCATATGAACTCAATAT
This sequence comes from Hypocryptadius cinnamomeus, assembly GCA_013400635.1. NCBI lineage: Eukaryota > Metazoa > Chordata > Aves > Passeriformes > Zosteropidae > Hypocryptadius > Hypocryptadius cinnamomeus. The sequence goes on from VYZP01036467.1 coordinate 29,914, forward strand.
GCTATCCAATGCCAAAGAGCATCACTCCTAACCTAGTTACTTAGTAATTTCTCTTTTCAGTGAATTACATCTTTGTAGAAAGTTGCACAAACCACTGACATCAATCTCAGTCTTTCACCAAATGTCACTTCATGCAGAACTTGGGTGCTCGGAATAACCAAGATGATAAAAGGATGGAAAAGTCTGAAGTGTAAAACAAGGAGACCCAGGGATGCAAAGGGGAACAATTACAGGCAGCCTGCACTGGTAAACACTGCAGCAAGAATTCACACCGTGGAAGTCAGAAAGGGAGCTTAAATTAAAGGAGGTACTGTTATTCTTAAGGTCTGTAATCAAAATCCTGTGGTTCCAATTAGGAAAGAAAAGATGCCTGGACAACATGCTATTACCAGCTTTTTGGCAGGAAAAGCCATTTACAACAACCAGGCTGCCTCTCCTGCACTCAAGTACTTGTTTTTACATCCAAGCCTTCCCAGACTCAACAGCTCTTGGAACAGCCACACTCGTACAGGGCAAAGTCCATATCAGATGGATCATCAAGCAGAATAAAGTGTTATTACTTTCTCAAAGCTGCTATTCAGTCACACCCCTTACATTATTTCTGTGAAAATGAGGGAGTGATTTCAATTATGAAAGTATGGAAATTTCAATTATATGAGTATGGATAAAAACAGACTGAAAACAGGAGATGAGCTGTTGGCTTTTTTTTAACCTTCAAGGCTGAAGTTCATAGTAAAGCTCCTCAGAATAACACAAAGCACCTTCCTTTTGATTGTGCTTCTCCACCTGTCAGTCTTTGCAACATGTCTGGGAGCACCCCAGAGCTGCACAAGCTGCTGAGTGTTGGAGGCGTTTGGCTATACAGCAGCAGAAACAAGAAAAGGATGGTCACTAAGACCAGCACTGCCTAGAGGGAAATGGGGCTCCTAACATCAAATTCCTGCTCTGCACCAGCCACAGGAAGACCTCTTCTCTCTGTCTCTCTTCCCTTTTTTCTGTGTCTTGATCTCCAGTGACTTGAGTCTCTTGGGAAAGCTTCCTTTCAAGTTTCACTCTTCCATAGAGTCTCAGCCCAGTGCAGAAATGGAGAACATTTTCTGCATGTGTTCAGCAGAAAATGTCCTCCACTTTTTTTACCCATGTTATTTAAAGCTCCACTTCATTATATTTACTGGTATTTTGATTTTAATAAATAATAATTGCATGCTTCTTGGAGGCTCTAGGCATCTTAACGTGTAATTAATCATAGTACCAAACCCCATGAGCCTTCAAATCATCATTAGAAAGAAAATCTTTCAGCCAAACACCTCGGTAAAAAAATGAGATCCTTTCCCTTAATTGGTCTGGGAAGCACATGCACAGCTCTCTTAAATGGATGTCTTCTACACACTACCCATAGATCTGGGCTCAGACCAAACCAGGGAAATAAATTCCAGAGATGCACAGTCTCCACATAGGCACATCTGCCAGCACCCCTCTCTCTGCAGCACAGTGTGTGAGGTTGGAATGACCATGAGGAGAAGGAAGAGGGAAAGAAAAGAAAGGGAGTAGCCCTTCTCAAGTAATGTAAGAAGAAATATGTAAAGCGATACTTCAGGGACAAAACACTACAACATGCACAAGGGCAATGTCACAAAGCTGCCATTAAATGACAAGCACTCCTCTCCTCTGAAAGGTGTAAGTGTAAGGCTTCAGAGGTGCTTTAGCTCTTTTTCCACCCAACACCTCCCTAAATCTGAAAAGTTAATCTCATTTCCTTTACAGTAAACATCAGCCTTGATTACAGCGGGAGAGTCAGCACGTATGCCTAACAACAGCAGAAGGTTACTTCTGGTCTACACAATGATATGAATCATAATCTAACCTAAATGAGCACCATGGCCACAGGCAATGTCTCGCCTGGACAGAGCTCCAGGTTAGCCCTGGCCCTGTGTTCTCTGTTTGCTCAGGACTCCTAGAGCTTGGAGAGTTTTGCCCTCCCTGCCAGCCCCAATAAGCAATGAACAAGTACATCTATCTGAGAGCAGCAGCACAATGTTTCCAATGGCCTTGGAGCCAGTGCTCAGGCCACCCTCACTGCACCCCCTGAATGCACCACGGGCCCAGCCACAGCCATTGGTGGGTCTCCCCAGCACAGATGTGCTGCAAAGCTCCAGTTTTCCCAGTCTGCAACTTCCAGCTCAGTTCATTCACCTGTGGTGCTTGCTATTGGCACAGCCCCATTACAGGGCTAACCCCTGAGCAATCCTAACAAGTAAGAGTAGACAGCTTGAAAGACAGCTTATTTAAATATTATTAAATTATTTAAATTCCCCTTCAGTTTTCACGTCTTCTACACAATGAAGGAAGGTCTAATATGTAACGGATTACTGGCAGGGCAGAATGAGCAAATAGCTAACTTATTTGTTTTAGATGGAGTAATACAATAAAAAGCGTGCAACCTACTGTATTGTGCCCATGAACTTTATCCTTCTGAATAACACACAGTGTCCAAGAAAAATTTCCTGCTCTGAGAGTCTGCAACCTGGGACTGGAGCCCAAAGACTCCCAAGAAGCTCCAGCAGATGGTAAACAGCTGCATGTCCCGAGGGAATGGCTAACCTGGCAGTGGTTTCCCATATACTAAATCCTCATTGCTTTAACAAGGTTGCCTGGAAGCGGCTTGAACAGAAGTAAAGGGAATGCTGCTCTGATCAAGTGACTCATAGAAAGAGAGAGAGAGGTCTTAAGATACTCTCTGGAAAGGATTTCAAAGCTGAGCATATTGTTCCAGGAAATGTTTACAGACTGGAAAAGAGGAAGTTTTGACTTTCATTGGCTTGTTCTGTTGCAACATGGCATGCTTACCGAAAATACACAAAGAGAGGGAAAAGAAAAGCTCGCTTCTGAAGAAGAGCTGGGCAGGAGGCAAAAGGAGGGCAGCTCTGCCCACTTTACAGTGCCAGTCAGTAGGGAAAAATTAACTCCATCCTGGCTTCCCAAGGCACTCATACCTCAGCCCCACAAACATATCAAAAAGGAACAAATGCTAGAGTAAATCAGAGAGGTCAGAGCAGGAGGAATATACTCTCACTACAGTTTTTAGGGCCATACCTGTCATATACTGCTCACTTTACAGATGCCAAAGAAGACAGCGCTCCTCCCTGGAGATGTTAGCAATGTCTGGGAGATGAAGCAGTTACAGAGAGACTGTATTTAGGGTTGTGGTGGGTGAGGGTGGTTTTTGTTTTTACAGATTGAACAAGTTCACAACAACCAACAGAAAAAGTGGGATTTTATGGATGCTCCTGTGGAAGGGTTTAAGAAAATCACATTACATTTTAGGTCTGTGGCTACTAATTTTTTTTACAGCTCAGACTCCTTTGATAAAATGTGCCTTCCTGTTTAGTCCTTCTGTTACTGCACTGTCCCAAGCCAGTGTAATTTCATTCCTCTAATCCACTTGGGATGTCTCCTCTCATCCCCTACCAAGAGGCTGCAAGATCCTCCTTTTGCTGCCACTGAGATTTTGGCAGCAGCATAAGCCCAGAGGAAGAGCTCATGCTCCTGCAGAGGGGCCAAGTGCCAGGGCTGTGAGACAACCACACTTCAGCTGCTCCTCACCCTGGCTGAGCTACTGACTCTCCACAGAAGTGTTGTCCCTCCAGCAGAAAGAGCTGCAGGAACAGAGGCCTCTGGAGGAACTATGTGTGAACAGCCCATGAGAAAGCAAGGGCTAAAACAACAGTGCAGACCCCTCAAACTTCACTGCACCCCCCTGTTCTGAAGCCTCAGAGCATCTCCTCTTTTTCCCTCCTTTTTTCCAAAAAAGGGTGTGAGCACTTTCAAATAGGCCACAGAGCCTGTTGGGAAGGAGAACAATGAAAACAAAGGGTCATCACAGGCCATGACAGCAGTCATCAATCCAATACCCATCAAAGGTGAAATGATGTTCATTTGGACAGACAAAAAGACAAGGAGCCTGATCTAAAAGGAGTGAAAGAAAGTTTGGGAAGAAGGTAAGCATTTCACTCCTGGAGATGTGTGCTGGAAGATGACAGGACATGCAGAAGTCATCCTCTTCATCCTTAGCTGTTTTTCCAAACCATATATATCAATTTTCTTGAACTGTAGAAAGCCTAATGAGGGAGAAAAAAACCAAAACCAACAAACCTCTAAGGCTGCTTTGTTCTGAAGCCATTTTTTAAAGAAACAGAAGTCCTTCAGATGTCAATACTACGCTAACCTGTGGTCCCCTAAGTGGGCTAGCTTTTGCTTGGGAAATGAAGGGTCCCTGAAGTTTGGTGACTTAGATATTTTGAAATCCTAACCTACTTGACAAGATATTAGTCAAAAAGCAGACAGAAAGTGTGAATTAATAGGACCCATATGTAACTGCCTAATAGTAACCACTTGCTTAATACTGTGTAGCTAAATGGTTTAACAAAAGAATTAGCCAGTGACATCCACTTAGGAAATATGATCCAATCGATACTCTGATTTCTTTTTAAGTGCTGAACTGGTTTTGACACATATAAAAATGTGGTTTCAATCAGATCAAACTGCACCACAAAAAAGCCTTGTAAAGAAGCCCAGACCTGTGGTCCTTAAACAATGCACTGAAGTAAAGAACATTCACAATGGGATTGAGACTGGGAGCACAGGGGGAAGAAATAAGTGGTCCCTCAGTCATTATTACCAGCCATGAGATCACACAGACCTTTCATCTTAAATTATCAATCTCCCTTTGTGCCGGACGTACAATAAAATATGTAGTGTCAGGCAGAGCTGTAATAGGAGGAACAGTCAAATTCCTCTTGCTTTTTTCCTCCTGACTGCCCTCATTTACATTAACTTCTCAGCAAACAGTAATAGCTAATGGAGCAAGACTTGCAGTCCTGGTTCAGTGGCACTGGCTAACTGGGAACACTAAAAGGATGTTCAGAAACACAGACCAAAAGGACAGCAACAGATACACAGGGAAGAAAAAAACCCCTAAAATTGAAACAAGAAAATAACTCCCCCCCCAGACTAAAATATCCCCCACACCAGGGCCCAACACAGTGTATTATTTTTATGAAGAAACCCCACTGATCACAGCTGATCTAATTTTCTGTATGTCCAAACAGGAGCTGAATGAAGTTTCCTCCTGGCAA
>VYZP01036490.1:302-15914 GCA_013400635.1 Hypocryptadius cinnamomeus
CTACTTTTGTTACACTGTGTTCTTGTGCTTACTCCACCTGTATTTGTCCCCATCACAAATCTAGCCTGACGTTCCTTTTCTGCTCCTAAACTCTGGTGATATTTATTCAGTCCTGAGTCTTTTTCCCCCTACTCCATCACAATACTTTGACTATGCCACTTAACCCCACTTTTCTGGGGACACTGTGACATGCTTATCACTGTCTTTCTTTTGCAGCCCTGGGAACAGGATTGGTGTGGCATCAGTTCTGTTCCCAAGAAATAAAAATTTCCTTATTACCGGGAACAATCTTTTCAGCTCCTGGCCACAGAAATGCAGACCTTTTTCTCTCGAGGTGCCTTTCTATGTGATTTCTGGTACAGGTAGTCTTTTGTAATAATCTCAGCCAGGTAGGTGTGTCTTAACCCCCATTCCTGTCCTTCCTCACTGCTCTACTTGACTTTTGGCAGTTTTATTCATCTATTCAATTGGACTGTCCTTCAGTACATGTGCCTTTGTGTGCTGCCCAGCCTCCTTTCCCTGCCTGCCTTCCTCTTTTTGTTTTCTCCTCCTTTTCCCTCAGTATTCCCCTTTTTCCTTGATTACAGCTCTCATATTAAAGATCCACCTGTAGCATTAACATTTATTTCCATACCCTCACTTTCTAATTTGACCTTCAGTGTTTGTGATCACAATGGCATCAACACCTGCCTGACGTGGTCCACACCAAGAGAAGAAAGTGGAACCGAATCCTTACTTAATTCATCCTTTCTGCTGGTTTTGATAATCCTTTATAATCTTCTCATTCTTTGACCTCTTTTAGCTGTTTTCCTGGCCCTTTTTGTGTTATTAATCATTCTTTTGTGATGTTTTTGGAGGCTCCTTGGCATTGTCCCTACCATCTTTCTGTATTCTCCTTACTCTGCTTCACTCTTGGGCACATGGTGTGACTCTTGGGGATGGTGCTATGCAGAGCCAGGAGTTGGACTTGATGATCCTTAAGGGTCCCTTCCAACCCAATTTATTCTGTGATTCTGTGTGATTCCAATAAATCAGTATGCAAGAAGGCATAGCTAAGCCAGTTATCTGTGTCTAAAACTTTTGTGAGCTTTTTGTGTCTCCAAGCCTCTATCCATTGTCTCTTTAGAGTGTCAGAGTCTCCTATGTTTTCTGTGTCTACCCTGTGTTTCACATTGATTCTGTCTCCTACATTTCCTTTTTCAGACAGGTTCTCTTACCTACTCACAGTCACCTGTACTTTACTGTTCCTATCTCTACTTCCCTATTACAATCAGAATGTTTTCCTCATAGAACTGCTCTGTGAATCTGTAATTTTTCTCATGTATAAATACTGAGAATATTGATTTTCATGCCTAGACACTTATTTTCCTCTCCTCCCCCATTGTTTAGTTATCAAATTATTTTCATGCTTTGTACCATGTCCTCCCTTGCACCTGGGGAAAACTCACAGAAAATTTCACAAAATGTCCTTCCATCCATTACCCTTCAACTCCTTTTAAAAGCCTTGGCAGCAATTAGACTGCAGGTGCATTCATAACACACCATCTATTTTTCTGGCAAATATAGATTTCTTTTACTCCCCATCTGTCTTTATACAAATGTCTTTGTTTTAATAATTTGTTTGGAAGTGATTTGGAGGTAGGAGTACCTCTTCGTGTTTTATTAACTAAGATAATGGGTTCTCGCTCTGCAAGTATAGAAATCTTGCAATAAAGTGACAATACACGAAGCTGTTAGACACTCTACTTTATTAATACTTTCTTTTGTTATGAGTTAGCATTGCTTGGTGATGCTCATCAATACTGATTCATTATTCCCTTCTGAAAGTACTGCAACATCTGTGATGCCAGATCATTATGAATCTTGATACCCAAAAGTGAACTGAAAATAAATCTCTGCCAGCGAAAACTTATATGTGGGAAACTGCAATCCCTGCAAGCTGCCTCTAAAGTCAAAGGTTATTATGCAGTCCTGAAATCATCTCTTGCTATCTGATGGACTGTCTGATTGACAGCTCACCTTCAGCTGAAGGTCAAAGAATTTATTGCTGTCATAGCCAGACGATAGAAAACAGCTGAAGCTTACATGGGCCCTGCTCCCACATAGCTTCATTCTCACTTTCTTATGACTGTAGTTTAGTTTTCTCTTTGACTTCCCATTATGAAGCACTTTGGTTTAATTCCTTTCTCTCTTCTCCCTGTAACCTTTGTGTCATGGTTTAGTCATGGCAGGGGAAGGAGAAGCAGAGGAGGGAAGTGAGGAGGAGGTGTTTTACTGTCTGGAAGGCTGCTGCAAAGACCAGTCTTTCAATGCAGCCTGGGACCAGTCAAGATCATGCGTTGTTCATGACTCAGAGCTCAGAGTGAGTCAGACAGGCTGACCCTGCCTTGCTTGCTGCAAGGAATCTTCTTGCTGGTCCATTTAGCATACCTAATTTGACCAGATCCTGTCCTTGCTGTCCCAAAGAACTCAAACCAGGGTATGGGGTTCCAAATCAGATAAAACTCTGCTCTTTCCAGTTTTCTCAAAGCATTACTGTGGCTCTGGTTTTGTGCTATTTATCTGCTTAGATGGGAAGAGAATTTAACGGTTCATTTGGCAGAGTTTCTAGCTATCTCTGTAGCTGATTAAGATGCTTTATCACAGGTACTCATCAAATTGCCTCTCTGGAAATTACCAGAATTCACAGCCTGTATTTGGATCCACCTGTCTGGAGTTTGCAATCTTACAGAATTTTATAATCTATTAAAAGTCTAACCATTTAGTTTTCCTGTTTCCTAGTCTTATTCTTGGTGGTGGTGGTGTTGTGGACTTGATCTTTTACTACTCTTCCTGTTTGGCAGTTGAGGCAGAGACATCTAATTCACAGTAGACAGGTTCACAGAAGAACAAGATTGAAATGCTCTAGTGAAGCTGCCATACAGTAGCTGTAGTGCTTTCAGTGAATATCTGTCTCCTTTAAAATTCTGATACAGCAGCATTCTGTTTTTCTTTTAATGAGGATAACAGGCTGCACACTAGTGCCAGATTCACTCTTAGGGCTGAGATCTGTAAGCACATACTCAGGTCAATAGCTCAGTTCTTCAGCCTCCGATGCAGGTAGTCCTGTTCTTCAGGAGCCTGGAGCTCCCACTCACTGCGCCATGCCCCAGTCAGGGCACCTGGCAAGCTCTGGACATGCTCTTAAGGAACATAAGGCCATAGGTAGATGAAAGGCCTTACTGCACCCCCAGCTGCACCATTTCCCCATGGGCTGCACTTTTCACACCAGTCCTGACAAACACAACAACATGGTCTTGGCTACACTCCACTGGGAAAGGTCCCATTGGTGAGAGAAGCTTGTGCTCAGACTTCTTTATCAGGATTATATAAAAAGACACTCAGAAAAGCTGCTTCTCACTGCCATGACAACTTCCAAGATTTCCTTTGGTTGAGATGCCTCAGGGAAAGAAGAGAGAGTGTCTGTAAGAAACACTTACTTGAAATAGAAGAAAATTGCCAAGGAAATCAACAGGGATGTTATAGACAAAGCGTGGCCAACGATCGCCATATAATAAAGTATGAACGCCATCTGCAATTTAACAAAAAGAAAAGGCAAGCATGAACAATTTGCAGGCACTTCGTTTGTTTTCTCATTAAGGAAGAATCTACAAAATCAACTTCCCATTTCATATTTTTTTTCTTTCCAACACTCTTTTTCTATACATATTTAATATCAGCAATCTATTAAATAGCATGACTCATGATCTAAAGATAAGTGTTTCTTACATATGCAGATCTGTTCCTGATATATCGAAGTAACTGGTGAGATCCCTGCTCACACTGTGTCATTAACTTTCCCAAGCTCTAGGATAGTGCAGCAGACATAATACATTCAGATTTTCAATGTGCCCATGACAAGTTTTCACACATATGCAAAAAAAAAAAAAAAAAGGTTGCTGCAGGATCTGTAGAAAACTTTTATGGGTTCAAAGCAGCTTAAACAACAGCAATCAAAAGCTTAATGGTCACTTTTGGAGATGAGTCAGTATTTAACTGCCCTCAGGACTCATATTAGGGCTAGGTTTTTGTTCAATGTATTCATCAATGAGCTGATCCAGAAAAACGTCTTAATTTCCAAGTGATACTTAGTTCTTCCAGATAATAGTGAGGCACTCACAAAGGGCCTTATTTAACTGAGGGGACAAGAAGATGTCATATGAGCTTTAATACAGAAAAAAAGTGGGCTGATAGACCTAGGACAAGTGGTCTAAATCCTGTCTACACAATGCTTAACTTAGGACTGGAAACCAAACTCAGGAAAGAGATCTTGGAGTCATCCAGGCCAATTCTCTGAATCATTGGCTTACTGTGTAATGATAGCCAAAAAGCCAGCAAAATAATGGTTATGACAAAGAAAGGCACTGAGGGTAGAACAACAATGTATGTTCGAAATGTACAGCACTAACCTTAAATGCCTGTGTGCTTCTAGTCTCCATACCCCATGAACACAGAAGAGCAAGGAAAGGTGAAAAAAGGCAACTAAAATAGCTGAGGCTGAGTTTCTGTGGGTACAAAGGCTGGGATTCTCCTTTTTGGAGAGGAGAAGTCAGAGGGGGCTTATGACCAAGGCCTTCAGAGTCATGAAATCAGCAGCTGAGGTGACCATTGTCCTCAATACACACCACAAAAGAACAGCACATTCTGAGACAAATTCTGGTTCACATTAGTGTGAACCTTGGTGCTGGGCAACTCAGTGCTCTGACATTGCTGTGAATCCAGTACCCATGGACAGATAATTGGACTTTCACTAAATCTAAGGGAATTCTAAGAGAGGCTGATCCACATTTTTTATGCCAGTTGTAAAATAAAATTGCAGGACAGCACCTGGCCATCAGAATGTTGAGGTATTTAAATGTCACACTTTGGTCTCAGCCAAGTTCTTAAGCATCAGCCATCTGTCAGAGGAGTGAGTGAAGAAGGCTAAATGCCATGCCAGGCTTCACCACTGCCTCCTTTCTGAAAGCAAGGACATAGCAGCAGCATGTCTGGGAAAAAACACTGGAAGTCTTAGTTCCTCTGCTGGGTTTATTCTCTTTTCAGCTCTATTTAATTCATTTTTATTTTGCTATGCATGAGCAATTTTCCTCTTCTCAGTGATTAGATAAATTGCTTTTTATAGCTTGAAGTTTTGACACATCTTTTTGGTGTTTCCAAGTAATTTTAAACTTTCCCTTGAAAACAAATATGAAAACAATTCAGAAAGCAAAGCCATTCCTCTTAGTAAAGGTGCACATCTTATGTAATTTGGTCTCGAGACATTTTGTAACTTTCAAATGAGCTTCTGCATTCATTAACCTAGGTGGTGGTGGCCTGATTCAGATTTAAACCAGAGTCACATTTACACTGATCTGACCATGCAGAAGAGACATGATCTGAGTGTAAATACTGTTATGGAAAACTGTTCATATTTACTGAAAATACCTAGGTCTCCTAGTTCTCCTTCACAAAGACTAACCACTACATTGCTAGTGAGCACAAATTCTTGATGACCTGTTCTGAGAGCACCAGCAATCCCAGAGAGGACAGGCCTGAGTGTGGAGAAGATGAGACAACTTTCTCCAATACAGAGTAGTAGGAGAGGTTTACCTGTGTACATGTGACATTTGTTCCACTTCATACTACATGATTGCTGTGTTTTTTAATGACATTAAATGGATATATTCTTAAAGCCTGAACTTGATTTACAGATGACCTCTTCAAAAATATTTTTTTCTACCTATCTTTTATGCAACATATAGCCTGAAATATCTAGAAGTGGGAAATATTTCCAGATAGGTACATGCAAGTTTATGTACATCCTGGAGGATTTTTGGTTATTCAATCTACCTATTTTTCTGTTCTCAAGTGCTAAAGTAACTGTATATTTGGGACTCAGCAACTGCTTTTTTATTGCATCCTGCAAATTTACTATGCCAAATGCTTAAAAAAGCCTTAAAATATAACAATGATGGCAGATCAAAATGGACTGAAATATCAGCTAACAAAGCATACATATATCATTACATTTTAAAGAACTGGCTATAATTTTTTTCCAATGATCTGTCTCAAAAGTATAGCATATTGATATTTTCAGTTAACTTCAAACAAATAATGAGCACTTTTACTAATTTCTGCATTCCTTGACACATAAGACTTATATAACATGCTGGCTCATTACAATTTTTGTTTGTTCAGATTTTTTAACTTGGATTTAGAAAACTTAAATGTTCTTCCTTTTTCCTCTGGATTTCTTCACTTGAGGGAAGAGACTCCACTAAGAGTAATACCTTTGACTCAGTAAAGTGGGTATATTATGTGTAGGTAAGTGGAAATAGTCTAAAAATGAAGCATATTCCTGTTTACTGAAGACTTGGTTTAAAGGTCATAATCTAACTTGGCATTTCTGTAAGAATAGATTCTTTGCGCATTTTCCAAAACTTCTCATTTCAGAAAAATCATGATGTGCAGAAAATTTTCCTTTCTATTCTATCTGTTCTCTGCGTGAATGATGTTCAAAATTCTTCTTCTGGAAGGCATGGATAATAGGTAACAGAACCACATTTTTTGCCTCCTTACATGTGCCAACATCTGGAAAAATTATATATTTGTGGTGCTTCCACGTAATGCCTCTGTAAGCTCATATTGTTACTATTATTCTTGCCTTGTCACATAGATGAGCCTCATTTTACCATGATGGTTTGTCATGCTGCAAAAACCCTCAAAATTCTCCTCCTGCCTAGTCCAATAGACTTTTCCAAGGCCCTTTGGGCTGAGTTACCTGCATACTGCTTTTTGGCTGTATAAGAAGAGGTCCTCCAACACAAACCCCAAATCAAATCACTTCTTGAATCTTTTCCTTCCACTGTTCCATATAGTCACAAATTATTCTGTCACAAATCTGTAATCAGATTTTCCTGGACCTCCACTTGCATTTGAGAAATACATTTATTTTTATGAGCTCCCCTAACTTAATTTTTAAAGCTTTTCTCAGATTTCTCTCTCCTTATTTCTTTTGGTGCTTTTATATTTAGTTCTTCTCTTTCAGTTTAGCACCTTCATTTTGGAAATATTGATGCAAATACTTAATTCATTATTGTAAATACTCTCAATTACTTCAGTAAAAGTCAAAGTTAAATGTATTCATGCTTGTAAGATTTTCTGGATGAATGGTACCTTCATAAATATTTTTTTCAAGGAGTGTGAGTACAGGGTAATACTCTTTGGCTAAGAAAAATAATTTTGACTTACATTAATATTACTAGCCCTGCAGAGAAGACATCAACGTCTTGGAATATTAGTGTTACAGAAAGCAAAATTGAGACTCTAAGAGATTGTTTCATAACTGTTGGTCAAGCAGGGAAAATCATAGGAATTAAAAATGCATCTGAAAAATACTGCAAAACTTGTCACATGAATTACCACTAAATTATCCACCCCATGGCAAACCAATATTGAGCTTTGAGCACTCATTAAAGAATTTGGATAAGCTGAAATCACAAGAACAATGTTATTTAAGTCTCGTGCAACAAATAAAGCTGAAAGATAGGGCTATTCTGGTCTCTCTCACATGTATTATTGCTAGCCCAACCCAAAACATTGCCAAACAACCACTGCCTCTTTAAGTTCAGCATACCTTCAGTTTTTCAGAGGTGAAAGAGTTGCACAGGGTGTAGTTGGACCAAGTTCGGTTGCTCTCAGGATGGCGGAACCAATTTCCAGTTTCATCACAATATTTTGAGGCCCTCTCTGATGATAAATTGCAATAATAGTTATTTTAATATATGCATATTATGACTTTTAAAACCCATCTAAAATAATTTCTTTCTTTGGGAATAAAATGTGTGTGTGTAATAAAAACCAAATTATTTTCAACCTGTGTAATTAATATACTTCTTGCTGTTTTGTTTTGGTTTTTTTCTGAGACTTATGTGGTGGTAAACTTGTTTATCTGTCTCCTTTTTCACTGCATCCCTTGGGTATATATCTCAACCTCCATTCAGACACAATATTTAGCTGATAATAATCCATTTAAAGAGGCTGTTGACAGCAGCTTATGGAAGACAAAATAACCACAGCTGCTGATGCCAGACCTGAAGGAAGTGCGCAGGGTTTCAAGTATCAGGGTTAAACGAGTTAAAAATATTGCATAGATAAAGTGTGGTCAGTAATGTATAAACCAGAGCCTGGGTGCTGGAGATGCCAACAGCCCCAGCTCAGGGCTCTCTCTGTGCAGAGGAGTGGAAAAGTCTCTCCCATCCTCCCCACCAGTGGAATCCTGACATGCAGAGTGGGAGCATTGCTTGGTCTCAGGGTCTGCACAGCATGCAGGCACAGAGACCAGCAGCCTCACAAACGTTTTGGCACTGGTCCCACGTGTCCAGTTTGATTTAAGATGGCTGCTCTGTTTCAATAATCTGATGTGGTTTTGGCCTCTGCACAGGTGTCTCTGGTGCTGGCTCCTTGGCCACAGGTGGCTCTGGCATCCTTCCTGACAGCCCTGCCATATGGATGGTGCTCCAGGCTCGTGCTCCTCTGCACGTCCTCTGGCTGTGGTGGGGGACAGTGGGGCTTCAGCAGCGCAAAGCCCTGCGGGACGCCTGGAGCTGCAGGCGTGTGCTGTGTCTGTGTCCCTCTGTCAGGCTCACACTCCTGCTGGGGGCACCCTGGATGCTGAGGTGCAGATGGTCACTCCTAATCACCTGTCAAGTTTTGGCCAGTTTCTTTGGCCTTTCCTCAGGCATTAGCCACATGGGAGTCACTGGAATGTTTGCCCAAGTAATAAAGGCAGGATAAGACCATAAACTTTTAGAATAATAAACAATTATTTGGTGTTTTCTTAGACAGTGATACAGAGACTTATGAAAAACATGCTTTTTAATTCTGACTTTTAAAATAGTCTGAAAAGTGTATCTTGAATTTCCTTTGCTTTTTCTAGCTCTATAATTTGGTTGGTTTTATACTTCGATTATCAGCATTTCCAGTCAATACACTTTTACAGAGCCCATAGACATTTGAACATAACACATTTTCATTTTTAGTGGTCAACGTTCCCACTTACTTTTCTTCATCTGATGATTGATGATTCTATTAATTTGTAAGATTCATACTCCTAAAGCCTAAAGAAAGGAACTGATCCTATGGGTAAGGTAAAGATAGTATGAGTTATTTTACTCTGACTACAAATACACTTTATATAGTGCCCTTGCAGGAAAAAAAATCCTCCAGAACACAGCAACACTAATTTTTGAAATTATTGTGCATTTCAAATAATTGTTTTGGGGGACTTGTTAAATATCAATATGTGCATCTACAATACCAAGAGGAACAGTACATGTTATTTTAGCCTTCCGTAGCTGAAGCTTGGAGATAATCTCAGACTGCCCATGTAGCAACGTTCCCTTTTACTCCTTGCCAGATGCTATCAAAAACTGGAAAAAGTTTTCAGTCACAGATGAAAGATTAATGGTTGTGCTACCATGGAACACAGTGTGCAAGCGTTGCACTGATTATCCCGTGCACTCTGGGAAGTGCACGGCTTTCGTTAATCTGCTACAGAGAATGTATGGCAATGTCATCCATCATCTCTGTACTTCAGTGCCTGGGTAGGCACTCTGCCAGAGTATAATGTGGCCTCTGTAAGTTAGAGACAAACCTTTCACCTCATACTTTTCCTTAAAGCCAGACAAACACTGATCCTACTAAAAACTGATCCTACTCTGAAAGTGCTGATGTGCCATGGATTTCTCGCTGTGATGTGAGAATACACAACTGCAGATAAGTGCTCTTTACTGTCCATCCTAGTGGCTCAAACAGGTCAAACATCTCTTCTAAATCTATTCTTTTGCACAGAAACAAAGCTGCAATCCAACCACTATTACACTGCAAGTTATTCCAGAGTGGCCCAGTAGCAGGTGAGGGATATTGAACCTGGGCATATGTTGGCTGTTTGTGCTAACCAGAAGACATGGTAAAGTCTGAAAAAATACACATGTGCAAGGATGGGTAAGACAACACTAGCAAGGCAAAATGAAAGTTTGGGCTTTGAGATTATTAAAATACTGTGTAAACACTAATTTTTGGGCTCTGTCTGTACCCTATCATCTAGGAGGGGACACCACTTGGGCATTGCATTTTTCGAAGTGGAAGAACAGTGGCATCACATTGTACTGACCTCACCTGATTGTAGGAACCTTAAAGTTACATAGTTCCTAGGCAGCTGTGCAGAATCTTTGCAGTTAACTGAGAGAGACAGACACTTCAAGAACTGTCTGGGCAAAATGGATGCAAGCAATCTCATCCACAAAGGAAGTTTTGTGGGAGCAGTGAAGTGTCTTGAAAGATTAACCAGTAGCAATTATTTGCATGGGTATTGTTTGTGCCACTAATAGTGCTTTCATGAATCATATGCTGATTAAAAAACCTTCAGTCATCTATATGTAACAAATATCTTAGTATCTCTGGAACAACATGATAGCTCTATCAATCAGGCTTTTCACAATTAGACCAAAGCTATAGCTAGCACATGTTAAAGGAGCCAACATCAGTTTTTTGTTTATTGCTCTGTTATAAGATGCAAGAAAAAAGAAGATCTCCCCTGTTGCAGTCATGCTCAGCACATACCAGACACTGAATTTTTTGCCATTGTTTGGATAGACCTGTGCAGTGCTTACTTTTGCAGATGAAGGAATAGTTGATGTTGCACATCTGATTTACTTTCCTCTTTGGTAAAATGTTCTGGAAGAAACTTTTTCAAAAATGAAAAAAATAATCTCATATAATGCAATGGAGACCCTAGAAAACTTCAATTCCAGTGTCCTAGTAAATGAAGGATTATCACTGTCTTCAGAATGTCTTAGTCAGCAGAACTAGAATCTGTATAAGAGTGATATTGGGCAGTATGGGGATAGGAATTGATTTTTAAAACACAGCTGTCAAACTTGTTAAGGAGCAGGACAGAAATACACAGAAAGGTAAGGAGAAAAGAAGCAGCTGGACAAAGAGTTCAGATCTGTCTTTTTTATAATTGTCTAAATTATATCCTTCAAGACAAGAAAACAGGACCAGCAGAAAACCAGAACTATCTATTTTAGTTAAATGCAGCCAAAATTTAGATTTTGTGGCAGCAAGAGAAGTCCTCTCCCAGTGTCACAGCAGGAAGGCAAGCCATGTTCTTCAACTGTAAGAAGCAACAACACATTAATCATCATCTGATTAATAATCATCTAATTACTTATGAATGCATATGGATTTGCTTCCAAATTGCACTTCTAGAAACTCTTCTCCTGAAACTACATGAAGAGTTATGAGTAACAGCTTTCAAAAGGGAACCAAAGACAGAAACCCAACAAAGCAGAGAACTGGGGGGAGTTTTGCTAAATGCACCTTTGGTTCACAAAGTGGGGTGGATGCTGCTCTTAAACACTGCTTTCTGCCAAAAAATAAAGAGAGTGAAACTGAGATGAAAAGGGGTGTCAGCCACAAAAGAACTTCCACATTTGGCTCCCTTGCTGTATGACTGCACCAAAATAATCCTGACTACATGAACTGTACAGGGACAGTGAAGTGGGCAATGTAAGCCTCCCCTGCCGCAAACCCAACAGCCCACAGGTGGCACAGGGCAAGGCTCAGCTCCTCCTGCTGCCCTTGGCAAACCTGCCTTGCCAGAAGGTCATTATATCCACAATGTACTTTCTTTTTTTTCCATTAGTAAGAATATTGCCAGCGTGAATTACATACTGAATTCCTCAAAAACTAAACTTCTACCAATTTCAGTGTGATCTGGAACCATTTCAGAGGGATTATACCAAAGATTTACCTGTCTAAAATATGAATATAAAATACAATTTGAGAGAATTGCATGTTGCCTGAATAGGAGCATATAAAATAGCCCTGCTCAGAGCTTCACAGCCAGAAATGGATGAGACAATGAATTTCTTGCTGTCCCTGGCATTAAAGCAGTAGGTCTTGTTATGTTTTCCAGACAAATTGATTTGTTTTTATGCATTATCACATTGTGCATGATATGCACTGTGAGAAAGAGATTACTTCTTTCAGAACACAGATTCCTGTCTAGTAAGAACTGATCTAAGATCAGTGAAATAGGTGGGACTACACTTGGTAGCTAACTGTGAAGCTGTCAGACAGAAAATGAACTGAGCACTGAGCATGTTCTCCTTCACTTTGTTTCTGTGTTCTTTTCTTCAGAATACAATTTCACCTTTTTTACTTTCTAACATTCTCCATCAATTTCTTCTTGGCATTGGTGCCGAATGTTTTTAGGGATCAGATACAGAGGGCTGGTGTTTGGCACCCACAGATATGGGTGGGAGGAGGATTCGATACTGTGTTGACAATGATGTTTCACTTTTCCAATTATGAATGGTGTAAGTATCAAAGCAAAAAAATACAGAGGAAAGACATTATTTTATTTCAGGTCTCAAAGCTATACATGGCCTCTTAGTGAAGTGACATGGCCTTCAATTAGCTGATACACAGTGGTTTTGCAGATCACGGTGCAGCCCAAAATAATGCAGCATGAAATACTTGTTTCAGAAATCCATGGGGTTACTTGCATGCCTAAAATGCATACTGAGGTATTTGGATGTCAGAGACTCGATGGAGAGGAAATCTGCCAGTCACTACAGTTTCATCATGGAAAATTGCTATTTTTTAGGGTGAAGTTTCTGTTTCTCAGCAGAAAAGCTGGCTGTATTTTGTTTAACATGAATAAGGTACCAAAGGAAATAATGACTTGTGATACAAAACCTGATAGACTTCTCAGGACAGTTCAGTCTGTGCTTTTGGCCACCTGGTAGTGGCAGCCACTTCCATTAGCAGCTGACAGACTTGTAGACACCCCCTCCCCCCCCTTATTTCTTGTCTCACTCCTACTTTATTAAATCTCCATGTGACAACCAGCCACCTGTAAAGCAGGGCTGACTACTCACTGCTTTGATGCCACATCTGTAACACATGCTGGGTTATTCAACAGCTATTCTAGAAAAGCAGCTCTGGCTCAACCAGGAGATGCTGAGCTGCTGCCAAAACTGGGAAACAGGGTTGACTGACCAGGATGCAGGCAAAGAGGCTGACAGAGGTGCTGACAAGGAGAAGAGAAATGTGCCAGAGGAAAATACTGGGTCCAGAAGACCACAGGTATTGTTCCTAAAGAGGAGATCAGAGAGAACAGTAGGAAATTAATTACTGGAGGAGGCTTTTCTTCCTATGGCTGTGTACAGAGAACAGGAATACTAAAAAATTCCCAAATTTCAACTTCTAAATCTTGCCAGAAAGAGTAACTGCAGTATGGCACTGTGGGCCAGACTTCATGACAAGCATTTGTACATTAAGGAGTGATTTGCAATCAGTGTACAAGCCACAGGCCTTGGTGCTAATGGACATTAGTAAGTGGAGTGAGATGTTTCTCCATGGATGGCTTCGAGTGTTTCTTTAAAGAGTGCTGTTATAGCAGAGCAATTAGTTCAGAACAAGTCACTGGAGACAGACAAGAGGAAAAGCTGAGAATAGTTGGTTGGGGAGCAAGTAGGAGAGTGGCTCTGAACTCACCCCCATGTATGAAGGATGAGGACCTTTAGTCATTTCTGTGATCACAAGGCTGCCAAACACCCACCTTTGCAGGTACAAGCTGAGCATTGCATGGAGTATACATAAACTAAGAATGTTAGTGCCATATACTTTTTTCTTAGTTGAAAACCATGGAAGCAGGGAAAGAAAAGACTTGTAGTAAATCTTCCTAATCATAAGGAGGGCTGCTGCTGTGTGGAGAGGATATCATGAGTAAAATGGGGTCTGAAGCAGAAGGTACAGACCACATCTCAGAGGCCCTTTTAATACACATGCAGGAAAAATTTTGTGCAACCTCAGGATCCAGAGTCTCAGGCTCTCTCCTGAATGTGGGCACTTCTGTGTGGGAACTGAACCAAGTTTGGCCGATTCTTCTAAAATGCTCTTTTGGAATCTTTTGTGCAAATAGTCTAAGAGTAGAAGTACCGGTCCACAGAGAGGGAGACCTGAGTGAAAGGCAGTCCTGCAGCTGAGGCTCTCAGCTTCTCAGTCTGTTGTCCCCAGGTGCTCCAATGAAAAGCCATGAGCATGACCCTGCTCCAAGACTCCTTCTCGAAAACTATGACACTGTACAGAAAAGAGATCAAGTCGTGTGAAGAAAGGGCACAAAAGACAAGACCTTATGATTTGGTGCCCATTGTCTGTCTCAGGGGTGTAACTTGCTGTAAAGATGTATCGGGTTGGTCTCAGGGTGTTTCTACAGGAAGTGGATAGTGACCTTGCCACATGAGCTCACTTTCCAAGCACAGGATTCCTGAGCAAACAGATTTCCTTCAATCCATCCTGTCCAATGCCTACTTCCACTAGAAAGAGGAACTTTCCTCCACCAAAGATTGAATGGAGGTCAGACGTTGGAAATTTGCAACTTGCTGTGTGAATTCTGTAATTATGGACAGCTTTATTTATGAAGAACAGAAATAACTATCAATCTGGCTGGTATTGTAAATGGGATTCAGCAAAATGTGTACGGGGTTTGATTCAACCTGGAAACTCCTCAGTTTCTAAATAAGCTACAAGCTCAAGAAAATCAACAATTTTAGCTAATGGTGCTGGATAATTAAGTCACAGCTATGCAATAGTTAGTTTCCTTCATTTCCAGTTGGGCACATACATTTTGGGTTAAGCTTGTTGAAAATTTTCAGATTTATGCACCCTCCCTCCCAAGTGTTTAATTTCATAGATTTTAACTGCAATTGGTGCATTTTGACCATGTTGAGTTTAGCACAGTGTGCCATCAAGCACCACCTAGAAGCAACGTGTCCTAAGCAAGGAGCACACAATTGTGTCTCTCTTGAAACAGTACTCTTTGCAGAGTTAAACTTGTGTCTAATATTTCCTTGTATCTATTTAGAAATACTTGCATTGATTTTTCATTTTTCCTTTTAAACATTCTTCAATTTCTTCTCTCAGTCTACTTCCTAGTATATATATGAACAATTCAGCTAAGAACTGAAACTCAGAGACTGAAAGAACATTATTTCTGCTCATCTTCTTTCATAAAATTATATTTTTCAATAAAACCTGAACAAAGAACATACTGATACGTATTTCAAGCACATAAGCATCTTCTCTTCATTATAAAAAACTTAAAATGAGGTGCTAAGAGTATCTTGATGCTGTGATTCAGAAGCTGACATTTTCATAAACTAGGTTCCATAAATCCATGGGTTATATTTACATAAATATAAATACATATAAAATATTTTTTAAATTAAAATATGTTAATTACAAAACCCAAAAGCTTGATGTATTTTAATTTCAACCAAACTTTCTGAGATTTCACAGAGCTGCAAAAATGCCACTGGATTGAGCACATTCACTCAATGGCACAAATGTTCTGAAGACATCCTTTAGAGATAGATAAAATGGTAAAAAGAAATCCTGTACCAGTTGGATCGAAGTCTGGAAAATAATCCGGACAATTCTGAGCAGTGAGCCTTCCAGCAGGTGTGTCATCCCAGCACAACCAGCCATCCCATGTTCGGTTGCAGAACAGACCTGGACATT
>VYZP01036491.1:0-28551 GCA_013400635.1 Hypocryptadius cinnamomeus
TCAGTTTCCACTGTTGATCCATATTTTCCATTTATTCAATAAAATTACTTATGAATTCAGGGCTTTATTCTTAACTTACTCATTATATTATTATTATTCATATAATTGCACATATTCCACTATTTTGAGACTTTTTAATTGGCAGCACCTGATGCGTGGTGTAAAATCCTGGCAGACCTTTGGCTTTCAAAGCAGGGTCTCAGTTTTGAGGTGCTAGGTCTGGCCAGGTTCTCTTGCTGAAACAACTTCACAGGTGCTGTGTGGGATGACTGCCTACCCTGCTCGAAGGGGACTCGGGGGGCAGAAAGCCGAATAATGATCATCAGCCCCAAGCAAGGCAAAGGCAATGCAAAAAGCTTTGGGTAGGGGGTGTGGCTGACCTCTCCCTTTCAGGCTGTGACATTTGTAGGGATGTGTAGCCTTGAGGAATCCATGGAGCCCTTTCAGCTGTAGCTCAGCGTGTTGGAAACAGCATTATATCTTTAGCGTTGATTACAACTGAAGCTGGCCGGGAGGCTGGTGGTTTTCCTTAGGTGCAGCTCTTATAGCTGTGATCCATCTGTGTGATACCTTTAGACAAGATAACTCCGTGTAGAACATAACCATAAACCTCCCCAGATAGGAGCGGGCAGCAGTATAGTTTATGAGCACCATATGTTAATGGTGCTCTGTGATATGTGTCATCTGCCCAGGCTTTGAGTGCTGTGTGAGCTGCTGATCTGTATCGATGTGAAATCCATCACATTTGAAACATTTCTGAGGCTGTAAGGGTGAAAAAACATTGATGTCAATGGTTTTACTCCTCTAAGTATCATGTTCTCTGAACTGATGCCTATTAAATGCTCTGTCTCTTCCAAAACACTCCTGTTCCCTCCCCAAGGAAGAATTAACCTGAATTTGATGAACCAGTGAGCATGTTACTCTCAGGAAATTGTTGCATCCCAGTTACAGAACAGGTTCCTTGAATTCCCACAAATTTGTCACATTTAAGATGTTACAATAGCCAAGAAGAACTCACCTTCTATTCAAAGGCAAGATTTTTTCATTAAAATAATTAAAATCTCAATTGTCCAGTCAAATGGTTATTATTTGTCCAGTTACTATAATAGTGGCGTTTATACATCAAAGTAAATATAGATAAAATGAGTCATACACACATTTTCTAGCATGTATAGAATAATGTAAGTTTTATGTATCTCTTTCTTTTAAGTTATACTTTCCACTGGCACTCTGGGTCTGCAGGTCAGTATTTTCAATCTTAGCAGAAGTGGTAGTTTCTGGTGAGTTGTCTGCATCCTGTGTATTCCAAATACATCCTTGGAAGAAATCTTTCCCCTTCACTTTAGGATCTGCTTGCAGGCATTTTTGCATGGTGTGCACTTATTCTTGACTGGTTTGTAGTTTCACATAGCATTTGAATTTATTCTATATGGTGGCTTTGA
Source organism: Hypocryptadius cinnamomeus (assembly GCA_013400635.1). Classification (NCBI taxonomy): domain Eukaryota; kingdom Metazoa; phylum Chordata; class Aves; order Passeriformes; family Zosteropidae; genus Hypocryptadius; species Hypocryptadius cinnamomeus. Next base: position 1,443 of record VYZP01036491.1, read on the forward strand.
CATGCGTTTGACACTTGTTCTTTGCTCTCTTGGTTACCCCTGGCTGGTTTCACCCAGCTCCCAAGGACTCATCCCTCTCCTGGCTAGTCACTGGCCACTAGTTCCCAGTAGCTTATAGCCCCGGGACCTCCAGGGTAATCCTGAGTCCACACCAACAAGGCTAAGCTTCTGTCCTCTGTCCCCCGACACTGCTTTTTTGGGTTGGGATCCCAAGCAGGACTTGGTGTTGCCATTTACTACCTTAGAGGGAGCCTCACGCCATGCAGTTAAGCAAAGCTTATGTGCATCTTCAGATGTGGAAGTGTAAGGACATGAGGCTCATCTCAGTGCAGAAGGGTTTCTGCTACCAAAAGTTTTAGAAAACACAGTGTTTGGTATGTTTCAGTTACAGGACTGTGGTTTAGCAGGGAATAGACCAAATACTAAAGAACAGCCGGTTTCAGAAGTTTTTCAAGACTGTCTTCAGCATGCCTTGCTGCCACCCAGTGCTTCTTAGAGTGCCTTCTCTTTGTGTTTTCTGTAGAAGACAATAGCAGGTCTGGGATCTGCTGAGATTTCTTCCCACCTGGGGGAGGAGAGTGGTCCCCACAAGTCCTGTTCCACTAGTTAGACCAAAAAGAGTGCTTTGCTTCAGTAAAATACTTTAGCCAAAGGAATCACCAAGGGGAAAAATGAGGCTTTCAGAAGCACTGCAGTATTGCTGAATTTTTTTTCCCATTTTATTATATTTTGAACAAAATACTGATTAAATGAAAAATTTGATTAATATTTATAGAAAACCTTCTCCTTGAAGGAGCTTGTCCACCATCTCTCTTGAGGAGAAAAATCTGAAAATTAGCTGACCATGTTGGTTAGGGAAATCTCTTCAGTGATGTTTCCACTGGTTTAATCAATCTGGTTTCCAGCACAGCTTCAGCCAGAATGTGGTTAGCCTGCAGTTAGTGCAGCTGCTGTTTGAGAACAGCAGTAGAAAAGGATTTTTAGTACTTAAAAGACCAATTTGATAGTTTGGACACTACGCTAAATGTTCCTGTTCTAATGCAGTTTTCCAAAGTGCTTCATTTCCCTATCTCTAAAATGGGAGCAACAGTACTTTCTCTTTTTAATAAATAATGTTTTGTGAGTAAAAATAAAATTATTAAATATGCTGAAAATTTCAGTGGGAGAAGAAATATCAAAATATATTTGATTGGAAAGGTTTTTTTGGTTTTTTTTGGTTTTTTTTTCTGGACCAAAATCCCACCCAATTTTTTATTAACTCAGCAGTCCTTCTTTTTTCTTTTTTCTTTTTTTTTTTTTTTTGGTCTCTCCCTCAACCAATCATTTCATCATTACAGTAATGATCAAACTTGGACCAACTACGAAGAACCTATTACGACAGCGAAGTTATAAAAATTTCAGAAACCCAGGACCTGGAATTCATCGCCACTAAATTATAACCCTTTCAAGAAATACTTTGAGATACATGGGAACTGATGAGACTGCTCTTTAAAGAATAAAATCAAAGATGATGAGTTCTATAGGCAGTATTGAGCTAGTTGTCAGTAATTAGCTTCAGATGAGATTGTTGTCTTTAATGTTTCTTGACTATTCTTGGATGAGTTGGAACATACGATGAAAGTGTAATTACAGCCTTTGATATTTTGGTGGATGTCTCAATGCATCCTGGAAGTACTCCAACAGGTTGTTTGGCCAAGTGGTTTGTGGGGTAGCTAGTCCTATACAAATAAATAAAGAAAGAGAAAATTTTTTAATTGTTCATGCAATAAATAAGTCTCCTCACATACATTTTATGATGTGGTATTTTAAGTGCATCTAAGCAAAAGTCAATCTAATGAAAGAACAAATGCTTTTTGTCTTTTATGTGGATTGTGTTACTTGTATGCTTATTGTGTTTTTTTTAAAGTTCAGGCTTTTTGATGCTAATTATTAAAACAATGAGTTCAGTGTGTCTGGAGTGGAGGAAAATGAACAGTTTAAAGAATACAGTCTGTGCAAGTGGATTCTGACAGGATGCATGTTGGTTTTGTGCTGGGGTAAGTACTGCCACTCAGTACATTACATCTGTGCAATTGCCAATCATGGCATTAACATTTCCTTATTTGAAACTATATGTAGTTTCAGTCAGAGTTTTTACAGTTCAGTGGAACAGCAATTCTAAAATAAAATGTTGAATTTAAAGGCACTCATCAGCTGGGATTTCTCTGTCAGATTCCCATTTAATAAGGCTTCAAGTGGAATATAAATTTGGAAGTGTAGAGTAGGCCTAGTAAGCTGTAGAAAGAGACCAGCAATATTTTAGAAACTGGGAAAAATTGTGACAGATAGAAACATAAGTAGCTATATACCTGGTAGTATCAGGCAGAAAGGAGCAGGGAGAATTATCTCAGATTTTCTTCTGGAGAAGGTCCATGAAGGCAGGGAAGAGATAAAGAATGTCTCGCTGGGTGAGCTACCTTAGAACAGCATCAGAATATCTGGAAGGTAGATGTCCCCACTAAAACACCAAGTGGGCAACCATCACCTTCTTGTGAAAGGCAACTTCAGCTCTTTGGGGGCCAGCAGATGAAGATCTGGAGACCCCCCCTCAAGCTTATTTTTAATCCAGGTGCAGTAAGTTGTAACTGTAAACCGACTGGATGCCAACAGATTGCATTGGTTTTCTGAAGACCTTTGCCCGTGACACATTTTCCCTATGCTGTGCTGGATGTCTGGAGAGGAGGGTCGGGTGAAGGCTGTCTGCTGTCAGCTGTTTCAGGGATTTCATGGGTACCCTTCCTGTAATACCTGGGATATCCAAAAAAACACATTTGCATGTTGCTGTAGCCTTGCCTTCTGCACCTTTCCCCTCTTCTCACCTTACTGGAAAAACAGTCAGATGCTGAACTGATGTGTTTTATCAGGTTCATGTAATGGGAATGTCTGCTCCTTGTTGCAATAGGCAACTCTGTGAGAAATCCATTGACAATGCCGTTAGTATTAGAGAATCATGACTTGTGTTGGAAAGGATTTAAAAGATCGTCTAGTTCTAACAACCCTGCCATGGCCATGAGCACATTTCACTAAAATGAGTTGCTCAAAGCCCAGTCCAACCTGACCTTGAACACTACCAGCCAGGGATGGGGCATCCATAGCTTCTCTGGGCAACCTGTTCCTGTGTCTCACCACTCTCAAAGTGAAGAATTTCTTCCTATTTGCTAATCTATACCTATTTTCCTTCAGTTTAAAGCCACTCACCCTTTGTGCCCTTCTAAACAGTTCCTTTCCAACTTTTCTGTGTGACGAGTTAACTCCGGCCAGATGCCACATGCCCACCAAAGCCTCTCTCTCTTCCCTCCTCATCTGGACAGGGAACAGAAAATACAACAACATATGCCCTTATGAGTTAAGGGAAGGGAGAGGTCACTCACCAATTACCATCATGTACAAAATAGACTTGACATGGGATTTCATGTGGTCTTAAGCTCAGCACATGAGCAAGTCTTTCAGTATCAAATACAGGCAAAATGACCATCTGTATGCAAACGTGGCTTTAGTCTAATGAATTACCTATGTATTCAAACCATACCTGGTTAATTAAACTCACCAGCCATAAGTAAAATAAATTAAAACTAAAACTCCCCTCCCTGCCCTTAAGTGAAAACCCATGGCCTTCTCCTTCTGTTCCTTCTCCTACCTTCTCTACCACTGATTTTTCAGCTAAGTTTTAAATACAATATTTTGGAAGATCTATGTACAGTAAGTGAAAATTCTGAAATTAGTTTTCTTAGGGTTTATCTTTGTTAGCTATTTCAAATTATCATTATCTCAAATATATTCCAGGTCTGAAGCTTTTTGTCTGTGGGTGACTGATGAATGTAAAAACATTCTGGTGAGCTGTAGAGGAAAGAATTAGGGAGAGCAATCTACAAGTCAATTTTTTTTTAATGTAGAAACTGAATCACTGAAACATATATTAAATGTCATTTGTATATGAAGAGACTTGTAAAGCTCTACAAAACTTCTGTGGTGTGATTTTTAAGCACTGCATTTCATTCAGCATGGGGAGTGAGGTGAACAAAGAAATTAGTAGTTGTAACAATTTTGTAAGCATTTCAGTTAATGACAATAGGTATCCTTTTTTTGTACAGTCTGGCTCAGTATGCTTATTGGATCTTTTCCTAAACAGGATTGTCTCATTGAGGATAAATGTGTGTTATTGTATTTTTATTTGCTCATAATATCACTCTTTCCACATACACAAAACTAGTTTGAGCACACAGGTGCTGATGAACAAGACACCTGAAATCTCGAATAACAAAAGCAACAAAATCAAAGAGACAATGCAATTTAAAAGACAATGCCTTAACTGAACACTTACAGAATAAATAATACCTGAATTCATAGGAAAAAAAGAAAGAATCTTACAGTAGGTGCACGCATTAAGATTACATTTGTCTTTTTATGGGACTGGGGGGGGGTCTCATAAATGACTATGTTTTATCTTAGCAATATATATAGTGGTATCTGTGCTGGATGCCTTTCATTTTTTCTTGCCTCTTGGTCTGGAAAATGATAAATTATGCACCCTCTGTTATGAATTCTATTTGTGTGTATTTGGCATAACACAAGAATCTTAGAAATGAGTGAACATTTCTCTGACATCTGGAACATGTCTGAATTATCACCAGTAACGTTCTCACTACAAATGGCTGAACAAGACAGTAAGGCACTGTGTCAAATTTAGTCCAAATCCTTCTGCCATTAAATGAACAACAGCCAAAACACTGAAGTTATGCAGTTCCTAAAGTTCTGCTTAAAAACAAAGCAGCAAATTCAGAAAAATGGCTAGATTTTGGCTATGAGTTGGCTTGATTTTACACTAGTTTCAAGAAAGCCTTATCCCCTTTGCTTAAGCCTATACATAACAGATTATGTGTTCTATAACAGCGGCAGCATTTATACTCTGGTATATATTCTGGTTTGTATTCTGCTAAAAGGTGCCTGAGATGTGATGGCTGTGCTTAGTTGAAATCATTCAGCCCATGAACTTACTTAGCATCTGAAAAATATTCCCCTCTCAAGACACCCAGCCCACGCCGAGCGTTTCTGCTGCCCCGGGAGCAGGTGGCCAGCACATTGGTGCAAAATGTCCAGCCACGCTGCTGGCTTCAATTAGGATCCATTCAGAGCTGACTCATCTGTTACCATGGAGCTCTTGTCAACCTGGCTGCTTTCAACCCAGAAGTGTTAATGTGCATTTACCGCAGTGCAGTTGTCAGTCATTCACACCAACACCCTCATGGCAAGGGTTTGCTCGGTAGGGCTAGCAGTGCTGCCGAGGGGATGGGACTGCCTCTTGCAACCTGCAAAACTGAGCACCACGATTTTGTTTTGTGCATCTGTTCCTTTTGTTTTCCATGGACTGAGTAACAATTTACCACCCAAGGAGATGAAGGGGTATATCCCATGCCTGTTGTGTTTGGATACCAGCAGAAAGATGATATGGTCTGTGGTGAAGTCTTGTGGTTTAGGAAACTGTACTGCCTATTTTATTTTTCCAGCAGGGTAAATCAAAGAAATAAATAGAAAATGAGTGGGTTTTTTATTAAACTTCATTCTTCATAACCAAGGTTGTACTCAAAGTATTTCATGAGTATGCCCTAATACTATGCCCTCCATCCCATCCCGTGTGGTTTGTTGCTCTGTCCAGAGAAATTGGGGGCCAGTTGATTTCATGGACTTTAAAACTTTCTCTGGAAGCCTTTTTACTCCTGCTAGCACCCCATCTTTCTAGTGTAGATTTGTCACAGCTCTTTGTGGCACAGCATCAGCTGCTACTCAGACCCTGTAGTTGAAAGTATGTCCTTCTGCAGCTCAAAGGCAAACTAGTGCATCAACTTAATTCTTATGGGATTGAGGGCCTGATTACTGCTCTCCTGCCACAGAAGTGATTTAATATCTTTTGGGTCTGTGTGGACCAGGGTTGATGGAAGGTCAAATCCCAGCTCACTGAGAAACATGCAAGTTTTCATTCTGTTTTTTTCCCAGTTTAGGCTCTGGTGACACTGATGCAATCCTCACCTTTTATTTCCCTTTCCTGTCCCCCACTTCTGGCTCTTGTAGCTTTGTCTAGACTACAGATATGGATGGTGTGGGAATAACGGGCAAGTGTGTCTGTGTGTGCATGCACACACACATTTTGTGTCTTGTAAACTTTGTGTTACCTATGTGAAGTACTCCTGCCTGAACCAACAGCTTTAAATCAAAACAGGCTGTGAGAGGGAAACAACAGGAAATGAAAGAATGGCTAAGATAAGGTATTCAGCTGCATCAACTGGTTTAATAAAAGTGTCGCTGGTACCTCTCTTCATATGTGTCTTGCCTCGCTTATCAGAGCTGGAGCAATGTAGCAGCTACAAACCCATTTAAAAATTTATTTAGGAGAGAGAGTTGCACAGTGAAACATCCCCTGAGCAAGTATCCTCACCTAATGAACCATTGAGGAACACCACAGCCCATGGCTGCCTGCTGTGCCTTTATGCCCAGATGTCATTTTTGCTTCTGCTCATCATGGAACTGAGGTGGGAGTCGCTTACTACAGGCAAAGTGAAAGGACTTGTGGGCCATCACTGTGTGCTCTGTACTGCTGCAGGGGTTGTTGAGAGTGCAGGCTTTGCCTATTGATGCACCAGCTTTATTCATCTGTTGGAAGCAATCAGCAGTGTTTCTGCCGGCTTCCAGGGTCTGCCTGTAGCCCTGGTTTCATTTCTACAACACCTTTCCTTTACTGGCTCCATGAGAAGCAGCATTCAGAACTTTTTTTTCTTGTTAGAGCATTTGCACACATACACACAAATGAAAATATTGTTTTGTCATTGTTTTGCTTGAATTGTGTCTGCCATGGTTATGTCCCTGTAGGTCTGGGTCTCAGAAATACAGAGAGTGAGATAATCTAGTGATTCCCAATTAAACGTACAAGCCATGTTCAAACCCAGAATTTTTTAGCCACTTGTACTTACATTAGGGCATGAACTTTAATGTACTTTCACAGGAATGTAAAACTTTCTTAAGCCTCTGCATTTCTGCTGCAAAGGACAAATGCATTTCTTCAGCAGGCTTTGTCTTCTGCATTGTGTGCAAGGGTGGGAAAACCCAAATGCTGCTAACACAAAACATTCCCTGCACACTCACTTGTTCCCCTGGCAGCAGGATGAGAGAGGGAATGAACTACATATGATTGGCATTAGTCACACTGGTTGCTGTGTCCTACTGGAAGGTACGTGGATCTGAAGAGGCCATTAGAGGCCTCCTCACAGAGCAGGGCTCCTCACCCAAAAATACAAGGAGCTTCTCTCTGCCTCACCTAACAGAAACAGCACTAGAAGTAAACTGGTAGCTGCATAGTAATTAGGACTAATAGACAAAACTAGAAACATTTCTAAGTCTGACTAGGTGCTGCTCCTGCATTTCCCTTAGTCTCCTTCTACACCACGCCTCCTGTTCTCCTCGCAGTAGAGCAACTCCCCTTCTAGAGACTCCTCATTGTTTTTCTTTAGCTTGCCTCGCTCTTGGGTCTGCTTCATCCCAATGTAAATTATTATTGTTTAACTGCCCTCTCTGGTTTTCTGCAGAGCTCTGCTTTCTGTCCAGGGCCATTTTTACTCTGTTTGTAGAATGCCTTGCACAGTGGGGTCCTCTCTAGTGGTGGGGCTCCAGGGCTCAGTGGTAATGAAAATAATAAAGGCACGATACTCCATCATAATTTACTTTTATGTTTTTGTCAATAGTAGAGTTGTGTAATGAGCAAAAAAGTAGACCAATTACCATGTTTTGATACTGTGATTCTGGATTTTAACAATTAGCTGGCAAAAGAGCTATATTAATTCAGGTTATGGGGAAACCACTTGGCTGGCAATATCATCAGACTAAAAGAAGCCAACATAATGACACCCAGATGCTCCACAAAATCATTGGGTGAGCTGAGTATGATTGTACAATTGTTTCTTCTATCTTAATTAGCCTATGACTAAACATATTCTCTGGTGATCTTCTTTATTGCATGGTTACTTAAAAATTCCTGAAGCTGAAAAAGCTTTTTCCCTTGGTCAAGGTATAAATCATGCCTAAGCATGGCATTGTCATGCTGTAGGTGTGGCTGTCAGGCTGGGTTCTTTACCATGATATGGTTGACTTGCAACTGCTCAGTGTTGTGAAACCAGCTCTTTGCATTGCTATAGCCAGGCAAGCTCAGAGGTTTATGGCTGTCTTTTCCTCCCAAAGTGCCCTAGATTAGGTGTGGTGAATTATAATAATAGCATATCTAACCCAGCATTTTAAAAGCCATTATACTGTGGGATTTGGTTTGGTGGGTTTTTTTGGATTTTTGGGGTTTTTTTGTGAAATGACCATGATGGTGTTCGTCCTCATCTTTCAGGCTATAGTGTGTCATAGTAATGTAAGTTTGGTATTCTTCAGCAGTTCAAGACCTGAACTTAGTTCTAAGCATGTGGAACAGAGGGTAGATAGATTTTAATTACAGGTCTTTTCAGTTTCGTGTAAGTACTACCACTCAGTATTAGCTACCCTACAGGTGGTATTTAGATTTTTAAGTATCTGATCTAGAATACCTTTTTAGTCAGAGATCTCAATGTAATTCAAATTTACTTCTAGTATTCCAAAATCTCTTAATCTTTTTGTCACTGCAATCTGGAGGAATTTTATTCTAAAGTTCATATTATCTGGGTTAAAACACACTTTATTTTAAATATCCAAGAAAATATATGAACATATTTTTGACTTCAAAGCATGCATTGTTTAGCCATGTGTTTCCATCATTCTGCACTGGCATCCCTCAAACCCCCAACAACATAATTTAGAAATTAGTGCCCACTGACTCACTAAATCTTTGCTCTTGTGACTGCTTAAACTGTCAATGTTTATATTGAAACCATATATTTGCTCATTTGGGCAAAATCTCAAGAAATAATTTTTTTGTGGTTGTGGTTCTGTTTTTTAAATTAAGGAAAAAAATCCAACAGCTTGGTCAGACACCATATAGAAAAGCAATATATGTTGTTGAACAGCTTCTTCATCTCTTTGGGCATCTAAACTTGCTACCATCTAAGCAGAGTATTGTATGACACAGGACTGTAAAACAAAATTCTGTGTATTTGGGCTAGATAGATACAGTAAGACTGAAATGGAAGAGGATAGAATGTGACGGTCAAAAAAGAGGAAAAAAATCTTATGTTTTCTTGGGGCTTGAAAGGAAAACCCTCCCTGAGCCAAAGATGTGGAATGACAGTGAAGTGATAAAAGCAGGGCTGAGTTGTGAGTTTGTCCCTAGCCATGCTAGCTGGGTATGAAAAGGACTGAGAGAATGTGAGGACATCCCAGAAGGCTCCCTGAAGATGCACTATTTTCTTCTCAGCAGGACAGTTTTTACCTGGACTATGACTGCACAGTCAATTTTCTTTTATGGTGAGGATGGTGAAACATTGGAACAGGTCCAGAGAAGCCGTGAGTGCCACATCCTTGGAAGTGTTCACGATCAGATTGGATGAGGCTCTGAGCAATCTGATCTAGTAAAAGATGGGACATTGATGCCTCCATAAATACAAGGACACAGGTAATCTTGAGGTACAAGGAACCAGCTTCCTCAGGAGCCTGCTCTGCAGAGGATCTCTGAATGTGTGCCTTTTCTCTGATGTTTGTTTGAAAAGCTGCTCTCAGCGGCCTGCAGGTGATGTGGATAGATGAGGCCCTTATTGCCCCCATCCAGCTGTTTTGGCTGGGTGTGCCAGCACAGCCCCAGTCCCAGGCCTGCTGGAACTGGAGGAGAGGAGTTCACATGGAGTGAGAGGAATATGCACTGGGAGAGGAATGTTTTCACTTATATTCGCCTATGGCAAGAGGATCCTGGAAAGCTTTTCTCCCCTGCTAGTGTTAATCACTCTGACTGCTTGCAGAGGAAAACTGAAGTCCCTTTAAACTTTTTTTTTTAAGAGGCCAAAGAAGCTGCCCTGTTTTTTTAACATTCTAGTGCTCTTATTTGTTCTGGTAGCTCTGTTCTGGTTTAAATAAATTTTTATGAGTTTGGCTGACCATAAGTGTACACAGTCTTCCAAAAGAGGTCTTGCCAGTGTCTTCTACTGAAACACGAATATTTGTCCCTGCTGGAAAATCCTCAAGGTACATCCAGGGTTAGATGGCATAAACATGTGAAAATCCCCCTGTCTCTGGAAAATGTAGCCAGATCGTTCTGTCCTCTGCCATTTCCATTGGTAGAGCTGTCCAAGAGAAATCTAGTAATCCTGTTCCTGGTTTTCTGATTTTATTTTTTTAAAATTTTAATTCTTTTGGTATCATGTCTATCCCTAAGATCGCTGTTTTCTTCCCATGGGAATTTCCAGGCCTCCACCACACTTACGTAATTGGCAGACTCACTAGTAAATTATTCCAGTTTGTGAAAATGTCACTAAATGAAAAGAGTCGTCTCCAAGACTGAACTGTTGAGGAGTTACACTGGTAACCTCTTTTTGGCCTTATAGTTTCAGTACTTCCCAACAATTAGTGGTCAAGTCCACTATCTCTTTCATAGTTCTGGTGCTAATCTCCACTTTTAGCAGCTGAATTAATAACTTCCCCCATGGCAACATGTCAAATGCTTCAGCGAAGTCCAGTGGATTACGTTCTCTGTGCTTTTTTTGTGTAGGAAAGGAATCACCTTATCAGATAAGACGAAGTATGCTAGCTGTCTGAAACATGTTTATAAGCTTGGCTGAGGAGCTAAAGGGACTGTACTACCATCTGTGAGATTATGATTTACTAATTTGGGAAAGTTCTTTCTGATTTTTGAATAAGAACTGTGCTCAAGTAGAATATTTTGCATTTGCATTTGCTATTGCCTAAACATTACATGTAATCTGCTTTTATTACACTGTTGAAATTTTACCCTTACTAACACTGGTTATCTCCTTGAGTTGACTTTCATGGAGTTTTTAAATTTGGATATCCACTAGCAATTTGATAGTAACTATTAGTTGAATGGAGGAAAAATATGCAACATTTTTAGAAGAGCTTCCTTTAGTTTACTATGCAGCAAGAAAAAGTTTTTATTATTATTACTTGAACTATAAAATAACTACTAAAACCCACTTGGTTCCAATTTCATGGTTTCGCTTCTCTGATACTCTTTCTAAAAATTAGATTTTCTGTGTACCTTTTCATTCACCTGGTCTAGTCATCATACCACACAATTTACTGCTGAAGTGTTTACTAAGGGGCAGAGTCTTTGCTTTCAGCCTTTTAACAGAGCATTTTAACAGGGAATATCGGGCTGTTAAGTCTCAGTAACAGAGAAAATTTCCATTGAAAAATTAGAAGAACTTATTTCCACTGTGTATCTGGGATTCTTAGTAGCTGCCTACAATGATCAGCTTAGCAATAAACCAAATATCATACTGCCTATTTTTTAAAAAACAAATTTTTTATAAGGGTCTGAACAGAGTTGCGTCGGCAAATAAAGGAAATACTGCAAGTATATTGATCCTTTCTGCAACGAAAAACCCAGAAAACATCCTATCACACTTCAGATGAACAAAACAAAAATTCTTTTAAATAAATGGCCACCAGGTAAACTATCTGTTACAGCAATAAACCCACAAACTGAAGTCAGCCATGTGACTAGAAACAATTTTCAGTCACAAATATAATAATGGTTTTTCTTGCTAATGCCATTGTGATACTGCTAATGTGCAAGACCCAACAATGATTTTCTGAAGAAGAATAGAATAATTTGCTATATTGTTGAAAATTAGTCTGGATAAATTAGATATCAGTGATTATCTCTCTTTTTTTTTCATCCATGATGAAATGTTATAGTGTTTTTCAAGCTGCCAAATCCCTTTTCAAAAGACTGTCAGATTTTCCAAAAACTTTCAAATTTTTTTTTGAGTTACATTCTCAGTTTCGTGGGAAAACAGTAATGGTTTGCCCAGAGAACTAAAACTGGATGCAATAGATTTATTCTGGCAAAAACAGCCCTTAAGTCTGTGTGTGCACCAGCTTCAGGAAAGGGAACATTGAAACTCCTTGTACACATGTTAAGTGTGAAAACCTATTTGGCTTTTGCAGAAGATTCCCCCTAGATCCACCTCTTGAGATTCAGAAGCTGACATCTGTTTTGGTTCCTTGACCGAGTGTTTGGTTGAGATACAATCAGTAAAGAATATTATTCTTTATCATTTATTCCTAGTGGTGGTTTGCTGAATACAAAAGCACATGCACTTGTCCATATGACTAAACATTAAAATAGTTAAATATTGAACCACAGAGAACCATTAAACATGAGCAGATGTAATATTTAGAGGTAGACCTGCATATTTGAGGCTGGAAGGTATCTTCTTATGCATATGTGTATGTATGTTTGTTATGGAGAGGCAAATTGTACTTCTCTGGACAGGTTCCTTGCCAGATGTTTCTTACAACCTCAGATGATTGAGGAACCAAAGTACATCTGGCTATTAAAATATCTTTATATGGTTACATGATTTATTTGGAAAGCATGGTTGAAACTAGTAAGTTTACAACTATGTGAATAATTCTTACCAGTTTCTGGATGGAGACAGTAAGCTTTGGAACTTAAACCAGACAATATTGCTGATCTGTGCTCACTTACAAGATGTGTTTGTTTATTTTTAAGATTATTACATTCAGACAGCCTTCTATTTACTTATGCTATTTTGGTATTTTTGCTGAGAGTCAAGAGACTTAAATAAACCCAGAGTCTCTGTGGATTATAGTTATGTACTGTTTTATACATGCTGGAAAGCCATAAGCCTTCGGGCTGAGATAACTGCATAATAAACATGTATTTTATGAAATAATACCTTTAACACATGTTGCATAAAAAAAAAGAAGGGGAAGACAGTTCATCTCTGTCTGCCATAACAGACTCCTATCAAAAATAAATTTAGAAGACCTACAGTTGCTCTCCCAGGTTTTGAAAAGAGATGATTTTACTTGATATTTCCATAAGGTAGCAAGGAGCACTTTGGAATCTGTTCAGTGAGCCTAATGGAACTGTGAAATCCGAATGCTAACAATCTGGCACTCATAGGGAAAAGAGGAGGTGTCAGTGGGAACATGGAAAGGATGCTTTGTGCTTAAGACCCTGAATTTGGCTGTCATTGCAAAATGACATTGACAAAACATTAGTTATTGCTGTAGTTTTTGTTTGCAAGGATGCAATGAAATTCAATATTCTCATAATTATTTGGCAAGTGTTTGATCAGTAGCCAATACTTAACAGAGTGGCTGAAAAGGTGACCCACAGTTTCTTCCACTCTGAAATACCCACTGCTTCAGGTGCCAGCTCTGGATTTGCATGTGTCTAGCTTCCTCAGCTGTCCTCACTATGTTAGAAAGCAGAATGCCATGCCATTGTCACTGAGCAATTACTGATTACTGTTCCCTTTCTGATATCTGGATATTATCAACAAAATGTCCTGTAGTAGCACTGTAATTATATGTGGCACATAACAGCTTGCATGGTCTCATATATAACAGCAGCATTACAGCTGCAGGGGTGTTATTTTGCCTTGCTCCAATAAGGGATTTAAAAAAAAAGTCTAATTCTATGTTATTGGTCATTTTAGCTACAGCTCAACTTTGCTTTTTAGAGCTTAGTTCCCCCTACAAATTCAGGTAAATCTCAGCACAGCTGTTCAAATAGAGATTTCTTTTAAAGTACTTTAGAAACAAAACTTCTCTTCAAGATGCTGGCTTAAATATTGAAAGAAAAAAAACACATCTTTTTGACCTTATTTGCTTTTGATATTTTATTTAACTTTTGGCAACAATATTTTCTATATTTCTTTCCTGTCCTTCCCCTTTTATTTTGAAATGCTTTTAAGAAATTCTATGTTTTCAGGCAGATTTCCTGCCCTGCGGGTTGATTTCTAATGAGCAACTCAAAAGGTAATCTTTTCCTGAATGAAGGTGAAATTTTACTCTTCTGAATAAAATTTTGCTCAAACTAGAACCGTAAAAAGTAATCCAAACTGTCCAAAAAAATGAAGCTTGCTATTTTATTGCCAAAAGAGAAAATACTGTTACCAAAGCTGAGGATATTTTGTATTTTGACTAACGGGCCTTTCTGAAATAATGCCCAGTTCCAAGTGCGCTTTGCCTGGCTCATGCTCTCCTCCTCTATGGAATGAGTTTCTTGGTTGTACTACAGTATTTACAACAAATTACAGCCTCTCTTCTTGGTGAGAAGAAATTTGCCATGAGAGTGCAGAGCAGCCTGGACAGGAGTGTGGCTGGCAGCTTCCACAGGGCACATATATATGAGCAAAAGATAATATTTTACCAGTATAGTTTTACTTCAAGATTTTAATCTGATATGCTTTCTAGTGGCCTGTCAGTATTTTCCCAGGGAAAAATGATAGGTTTTGCAGAAATGTGTCTATTACTTGGAAAAACATACTTCTGTCAGCAAGAGTTTTAAGGCTGAATGAACATTTCTCCACTGACAATATTAGTTTTTGTGTGTCATTTTCCAGAGCAGGCAGCTACACAGGTAATCCTAATGACAAGGAGCATCCACACAGATCCACCCTGAGCTCTAGCTCTCACAGTCCTCTCCTACCAACAGGAGATTACATTTGATACAATATTTTCTTAATTTTAGTGAATTTCAAGCTTTTCCTTATTTGTTCCTTCGTATTTAAAGTGACTCTTTCTGGTCTTATTATTCTGTTTGGTTCATCTGGATGTACAATTTTTCTGATAGTTTGGGTTAGAAATCAAGGTGCACGTTTCACAAAAACAGAATTTGAGATGTGTACAAAAGCTATGGCCAGATGGTGTTGAGAAATCCGGAATTGTACACATCACCACTGCAGCTCTGCTCTGATTTTTGGCAACTCTTTCACTCTGATCAGAGTGAAAGACACTTTGAGCTTAAATCTAGGTTATACAATTTGTTATTTCTTCTGAAAGTGCCCTTTGATTAATGCAAGGAAAATAGACACTATAACCTCTTTGTTTCTATTTGTTTCTTTATAGACTCCCTTTTCTCTTTAAGTAATTTTCCCCTTTTTTTTTAAATTTACCTCAGTGTTCTCCGGTCATCTTGAGTCCTGGCATTGCAGTTCTGTATGATTGCGCTCTGGAGCTTTATGCATGAGCATAACTGGAAACCACATTTTCCCAGGATATTGTTCCTACAGAAATATTCCAATTTCACCTTTCACACCAATTCCACCCTCCAGTACTGTGGATCATCTTGCACCTTTTTTCTTTTATTTTTTTTTTTCCCCTGTAATAGTGTAGCAATATTGCCAATTTTGATTCAGCACTGATGCCAGCACTGTATCTTATAAAGTTATTTCAGCTATACTAATGAAAAGCAGCTTGATTGCTAGCATAATTACCTGCTGGACTAATACATGCCTAAACTCATTAACTCTGGTTGGAAAATCTTATGTATATAGACTAGGTTTCAGATGTGTCAACATTTGGTGGTTGTGTTTAAAGCACAAAAAACCCATAACCCTGCAGGTTAAGACATATTCAAATGGCTGCCAAAATGCTCCATACGGATGACTACTAGGTAGTGGTATAAAATGCTGAGAATATTTAGGAAAGTCTGAATTCAGAGAATCTGGTTTAGGTTCTCATGCACTGTTTATGTCCATGCAAGGTGGATACTTCTTCCAAAACATTTCGTCTGAGCAGTGGTAGCCCCAGAAAGTATTTGCAGATCAGCCCTGCACTGATGGCTCTGCCAGGAAGACTGGGATGAGGCCAGCCAGCCCCTCTTCCCCAGCAGTACCCTATTAGAAGGACCCCAGCTTTCAGCATCCAAGCATTGCCTTTGTGACCGCGTCATTTTCTTCCCCACCGAGTTTTAATCCCTTAGGGCTGGAGAAACTTCACACCGAGCGCAGGCGTGGGCTCAATTGAAACAGCCCATTCATTCCAGGTTGTAATAACCTGCTCGTGCCCTTGACGTTTGCAGTGAATGGAGAACTGGGACATTATCAGTGACTAGTGAGGATGAAAGGAAATACTTCACCTCGGCTGTGGAAGTACCAGCATCTGTTATATTTTAGCTGTTATCTTTGGCCAGGGACCTATAACTGATCTCACAGCTAAGACAGGAACCATATGCAGAGAGAAATGAATTTTAACCCTCTCCTTGCCCTTCACTCATGGGTGCTCACTGGATGTGTTAATGTGAGAGACATTAACACTTCCTTATCAGGAAATGTCACCTAAGCAAAGGGTTAATTACTAAATACATTGTTCCTGGTGATGACCAAGAAGAGATGCTTGCTTTGTGTCCTCACACAGCAGCAGTATGACAAAAAGACCTTATCCAAATTATCTGGGTGTCTGACATAAACTATGGGTAGCTACATCCTGCTTCTTTCCAGCTCTGGCTGTGGTTTCACCCAAAGTTTTATCTACTCTGAGGACATTTGCATTAATAGTATCAGTGACTAAACCTATTTAAAGGAAATTTGGGTAAAAGGGGATTTGTTAGCTTTGATGCTACATTGGTGGTTTAGGAGGTGGCCAAAGCATTCAAAGTTGCTAAATTGGTGCTCCAAGCATTTTAGAAATAATGAAATCAATGGTTTCCCAGAAGACACAAAATTATTATAGCAGTATTGCTGATATTGCTAATAATTTCTGAAATATGTGACTGTCCAGTGGGCTACGGAATTCAAAAATAAAAGCAAAAAATCAGGATGTTTTCTGGTTAGAGATACCTAGAAGAATGTTTTATGTTGTACTCCCACATGTTTATCATAAATGTTTCTCATTTTCCCACACCGTATAAGCAAACAAATGAAACCTACTCACCTTCAAATCACTCCACATTTGTCAGTCAAGGAGTTTTCTTTAGCTTTAGCTTCTTAATCTACAGCTGAAGCTAACACCCAGCTGTACCATAAGAGCTTCAAGAATTGATTTGTGACAAAGAGGACAGGAGGGGGCAAAACACAAAACAAAAACAAACCCGAAAGCTCTTTGCAAGGCAAACCTAATTATCATTGGTAGGGTTTTCTTTTTTCCATTGTAGTTTAAGATCAGCATTGCATGCTATCTTGAGGTGACTCTGTACTACTCTGTCTTAAATGGTCAGGGAAAAAATGAAAAAAAAGCCATAGGCAAGCCAAAGAAAATATTAATTTTGAAACTATGAACTGATATCCACAATGAAGTAACCTCTTTGGCAACCACCTGCAGTTGTGCTTATATTGTTCATGCTTATAGTGAATAGGGAAAGAAAAGATTTTTGATAATTGGGATGAGAAGCAATGATATGAAACACACTGTAAAGAGGTTCCATGTGCAGTGGATTAAAAAGTAAACTTGTTATATTTCCAGTATCATGATTGACACATTCTTTGGCTTGACAGTCTAATCTCTGTTTGCACAAATGCCAGATTAGATAAGGGGTTCTTGAAGGTTTGTAGCCCTTTGCTACCACTCACAGCTTCAAAAAAACTTGTAATACTGTTAGATAAGGTTTTTTTTATTTGGAGGATAATGCTAAGAGTTCTCAAGACACTTTCCCTTCATGTTGCTCTAGAAAATGTTATTAAAATTTTAAACATTATACAGCCTATGAAACTACTGTTAAATAAAGCATTACTCTATGCATCACACTATCCTTTTCTGTTAAACCTTTTGGGAAAAAGTGCTTTCCAGGTGTGTCTCGAATAAAGCAATTGAACACACTATGTGGCATGCCAAATTGCTTTTTGATGATCAAAATTCATCACCAGTTCCCAGCATTTAGGAAATAAATTAGGCAGTTTCAAGTAGTACAAAAGAATCTTTCTCTTGACACTCCTAGTGTAATGTTAGAGTAGTAAATAGATGTGCCTGCCTTTCAAATGGGCTGTCCATAGCCACTTTCTGCTCACAAGACACTAACCACAGGGGAAAATGTATCTAAATGTATTTAAATTTACATTTCAGTGTCAACCATATATGAAATTTGGCATGTCAAAGAAAAATTTATTTCTTCAATTACTGCAGGTATTGAGGACTCAGGAGAAGAAAATGTGCAGAATCTGAAGAAAAACAATGTATCAACCATGAAAATAGTCTAAGTAGCCAGTTTCCTGCACCTCTATTTCATTTTGCATAGGTAGAGAAAAGAAGCTGTTTTGCCTGCCAGGTGTTCCTGTTCGAAGATCCTCTCAAAAGAGTTTGATTCTTTGCTAAACTTTTGATATTGAGTTTCCAGCCTTTTCCTCATTTCTTGCCTTCCATCCTCTCTGCTCAAAAAAAGTTACAAAAATTAATTCTGTTTTTTCAAAAATTAATTCAAGGTTTTCAAGACTGAGTTTTTTCAAGGATGCATTAAGGTAGAACACATTTAGCTTTGGCTAAAATGATTGATTCAGCTGCCAACCAAGCTCCTGAGGAGGGTGATCTTTTGAGAAGATATTGGACATAAATAATGAAAGTAGAACTAGCAAACATTTTCTCTGCTGACACCCCAGCAGTCTGGCAGAGAAGACAAACTGCTGTACTGAAGCCCAGACAAGCCAGGGGCAAGACAGAGACAGAGCCTCTGGACAGAAAGAGTTTTGCCTTAATTCCTCCTAATGATTATTTTTAAATGGCAGGAAATTTTAATGTGCTTTTGTAATTCAGCAAGGGAAAGAGGCTGCTGTGCAGAGGTATCAGTGTGACAACATGTTATTGGAAATCCTTTCTGTCCTTGCCATTTTAAATGACTTTTATAAATGGACCTGTGCAATTAAAAAGATTCTCTGAGGTATTGAGAAAGAAGGCTCAGGTTGAACCTTGTAAGGTACCTAACACCATTTGAAATAAACAGTTAAGTATGTACATTTTCTTGAATTCTCAACTGTGCCCCATCCTGATTAGTCCAAAAATTGTGTCAGGGGAGCCAACAAGGGTTTAATTTCAGTGTATATTAAAACTAAATAAGTAACATAACTGCTATTTTCAGATACGTTTGTTCACTTTGTTCACTGTGCCAATATACAGCTCAGCTAAGCCTTAGGATTAAAATAAGTGATCCATGGTACTAATTAACAGATTTATAAATCATTCTGTATGATCAAGCCATTCATAGCTCTCCTGTCATATACAGGAAGGTGAGTGCAGTTGCCAGAAATGTATTACAAGTGTAATGAAAGCAAATAGTCCAAAATGCTGAGAAATCAAACAAAGTCTTATTAAAAATAACTTCAGTCATGTTCCCAAAAAAGTAATTATTTGCACAGTTCCTGTACCCCACAACACCTGAAAATTTGGTAATGTTTAACATATGTCAGATTGTAGGTCCAAACCCAAAATCAATTGTTGAAGTCTTTGCCCTGGAGGAAAACCATAAATCAGACAGGATATGAGAAATGGTGACTGATTAACACTGCTCAAGGATCAGGAGAGGCAGAGGCATTTCTAGCTGGTAAACTTGGCAAAGATGGTTAAAAGTGCACTGTAAAAGTGGCTCTGCCACTCATGGCATAGCTGTCATGGTGCATGGTGCATATAAGTTAACTCCAAATGATATTCAGAAATCCAGCCTATTGACTTTAAAACAGTTCTCCAGGGCTAAGTTCATTAAAAGGCTGAAGTATTTTAAACTGTTTCAGTGGGAATTTTTGCAGCTAATCTCTGCAATTTTCTCTTTGAATCTAGGGACCATCGATGTTGGAAATGTTAGATTGCTTTTGAGATGAAGATTGAAAGAGAAAACTTTACTTAGTACTCATTAGACCACATCTGGAGTACTGTGTCCTGCTTTGGGCTTCAGGACAGAAAGGTGTTAATAGACTAGAGCAAGTTCAGCTGAGGGCCACCAGGACAGCTGGGGCAGTGAGGCAGCAGCTCTGAGAGTGGCAGCAAAGGGACCTCGGTTTGTTCAGCCCGGGAGAGAGGCAGCCCAGAGGACCCCACAGCAGCCACTGCCTTACAGGGAAGCTACAAGGAAATGCCACCAGCTGCCTTAAGGAGCTGCAAGGCAACAGGAGGAGAGACAGAGGGCATAAATTGAGAGAGGGCTGGTTTCTATTAGACACAGAAAAACAAGTTTTACTATGACAGTCGAGCATTGGACCAGAGAGGCCATGTGGTCTGCATTCTTGGATGAGACCAAGTTAGACGAAGCCTTGGGCAGTGTGGCGTGAATCCAGACCTGGGCCTGCTTTGTGTGTCAGGATGGGTTGGGTGGATGACCTCCCAAAGTCCCTTCCAGCCTGAAAATCTCTGATCCTGAGTGAGGACAGCAAAAGAATGAGAGACAGCAAGTAAAGGGTGAACAAAATGATCTAGTAAAACATATGTACCTTTCTGAAACCAAATAGCTTAATCTATTTATTTTACTTGGTAACCAAAACTGCAGAGTGACATAGTTGATTCTGACCATGACAATCCCCAGGCTACCACAAAAACTGTAGCTCTACAAAGTTTTGCAGTACGTAATGTTGTAACGCCTTGCACTTGTGCAGAACTCCCATCCAGTGATCTCTAACCTTCTAGAAACCTGACTAACGAAGACTCCGCGCAGTCCTTTGAGGCAAAGGATATATTGCTGCTAATTTAATTTCTGCAGACACAGCTTGTAGAAGGCTATCATACCTAAAGTCATGCTGGCTTTGACTGTAAATTTTTGTGGGGTCAGAGGAAGTGGAACAGATCAGGTGTACTGAGAGCACACAATGATGGCCAGCTCTCCACTGAGCAGGCATGGAATATTCTTCTCTTTCTCCCTGTCCTGGAGCAGCTGATATATTGACATTGAGCCCTGCTTACTGCTGAATATTAAGTGTGGGTCTCAGCTTCCTGCTCACTGTCCTTGCAACTGGAAATAATTGGTGGAGCTCAATATATTTCCTGCTGATGCTTAACAAAGCTAGGTTAGTGCTGTGTGGAAGAAAAAAAATTAAGTCTCCTTTTCATCTGGAATCACAGAAAAATGGTCCTGATACTTGGCCTGAAAATGACTTAAAGAGAAACAAAAAATACATTGGCATGATTTTTTGAAGAATAAGACAGACTAAAAACGTATAGCTGTGTAGATACAGGGTGAGCACAGCTCCATTCCCTGCTGCTGCTTCTGGCTAACTTCAGGCAGATTATTTCTTCTGGAGCTGGATGAACACTGGCAGTGAATGAAACTGAAATTCACTGTTCCACACCTCAAGTTAGTGTCCTAACCACCAGCCTATTATATTCCACTCATGCTGGAATAGAAAACCTCAAATAAGCAATGCCCAGTTTGGCTGTGATGAAATGAAATTTAATTAGAAATGTTCCAGTTAGCACTAATCATTGAGCAGAAATGCTGTATAACCAAATTGTGAAATTATTGAATGCCTGTTGACAACGATATATAAAATCAGCAGTAACCTGACAGTGGAAAGGTAAGTAAAACCTGTTAATTTCTCCTTGATTTCCCCAGCCAACTTCCATTCCCTAAGAATTGCTCAGTGGCTTGTGCAAGATTTTTTTAGGTCTGCAACTACTTTTTTAGAATGTAGCATGCAGGCTTGTGTTTTGTATGAATTATTTTTCTAGTCCACCTTGAGTAGGGAAAGAGATCAAGTTTTTCATACACTTTAAAATTTTAATTTATTTTATAGATGTGCTGTAATTTGCTTCAATTTGCTTTTATGTTCTTCTTCACATAGAAGGGAGTGATCCACTGACATCAACATAACAGCCCTCAGTTCTTATAAAATGATCATGGGCCCAGGTAAAACCAGGCTGATGATTTCTGTGGGTGGGCTGGCTGGACCCTGTGCTGATGCAACGAGGCTGGAGATCTTTGGGGCTGCCCCAGCTGAGAGCTGTAAGCATCTTTCCATCTCATCCTTTCCTTCCTCTGGCTTGCCCAATGACTAGGCTTAGCCTCAGGCCCTTGAGAAAAACCCTGACTCCCAGCACGAGAGCGTGGTGCGGGACTCTTGCAGGGAGCGTTACCATCTGGTGTCAGCAGTTCTTGCTGTCCCGGCTCTTGGAGCAATTCATATTTTCCGGACACATGGGTGGCAGGATTTTTTGTGGCCGACTTCTTTTGTCTCTTTAAACACACAATCTTCCTTGTGAGCCTCATGGGCAGCGGGCTCTCCAGTCGTGGAGGGGGGGCTTTTCCACCAGTAAGCTTTTTACAATGGATGTCCATTATTCAAAATAAGGCCGGCAGTTTTATAAGGCCTGTGAGTACACATTTCCCAGCCTGTTTCTTCTTAAATTACCAGGAATGCAAAAATAACCAATAGCTTGACCTCTTAAATCACAAATTGGATAGACTTACCATTAAAGGACATTGTGAATGTGTTTCCCATTATTTAGTTCATTTGGAGTGTTCAGCAGTGAGTGTTTTGGATGTTTGGGTTTGTTTGTTTTAATTCTTTGCAGGAATAATTTGATAACTTTCTTTCCTGGAGTTTGATTAGGTCCTCTGGACATGCAATAAGGGAAACTGAAGACTTTATAATGAAGGTTGGGTGTAGCTATAATATTCTTGCTGTAAAAATTAATAGGTTCATATGTTAAAGTATGGGTAAAATGAATAGAGTGACCTTCATAAATTAGATCTATCCATCTTTTATGTTTAGAGCCTGGAGACAAAGATTACAAGAGAACTGTCCCAAACTGACACACGCTGTATACAGTTTACCAAAGACTGTTTTTCTGCCTCGGAAGGAAATAATTTTCTGGGAAATTTCTGCAGAGGGTGGGATCTGTAAAAATGCTGCATGTGTGTCTGATTTTATTTTCATTTAAATAGATTATAATGTTGTGTACTCTTCTTCCAAGTCTTGTCTGACCAATGTAAAATATATCTTATTGCATTCTGTAAAGCATTTGTCATTCTTGTATCTTATTCCATTTTTGATTTTATCTTTTTTAGTTTTTATCTTTTAATAGACCTATTCGTTGTGGACATTGAATGATGTCCCCATGATAGTGGGGGTTCTAAAATGTGTTTGTAAAAAGTTTTTAGAAGAGTGTTTAAAAAAATTATGTCTGATACTGGGCTTTTTTTGAAAACTATTCATTATTTTTATCTTTTAAATCCTCTTGCTACGTTTGTTTAGAGTTTTCTTATCTTCAAGTGTAATAAATCGGAAATTGAACAGAAAGGAGTTTTACTGGAACAAGAAAGTTTCAAATATGTTATTGCTACTTCATTTCAGATTAATCAGGCTGTATAAAGGGAGAGACAGTGTGTGTCCTCCAAGTCATATCTGTATCTTGGATATGAGCTGGGAGAAATTAAGTGGCTGCATGTTGTTCACGCTGTGGTGAGCTTGGTCCTCTGCACGCTACTTGTAGGTAGATTGTGGTCACATCTTTACCGTAACCTGCAATGCTCTGCAAAAACTTGAGCTGCCTTTGCTTGGTTAGACAAGTGTTAAAGTGTTTGCAGAGTTAGAGCCTGCTGTCATGCTTGTCTTTCTTGTATTTGTGTGTGGGCTGAGAGTTTAAGTGTGAGCTGCAAAGGACAGCTGCCTTCCTCCTCATCACAGCTTTCATGGAGGAGAGGTGGTCAGCAGCTCTTCTACGGCTGACAGGCTCGGAAGGTGTCCTGGCTCTGGCCAGAACAGGGTTAATTTTTGCAGTAGTCAGGAGGGGGCACGGTTAGGACATGGAGGTTATTCCATAGCACCTAAAGTTGTTTTCTGGGGGTGGGGAAAGGGTGCCCTTCCAGTCGCTCAGTGGGAAGTGAGCAATCAGGTGGTTTAGGGCTCTGTGTGGGGAACCAATTGCATGTGGATCACCCCCCTCTCTCATACACTTTATTATTAACACTGTTGCTGTCACTGATCACTTTCTTATTTCATTGTTGTTTCCAGTAAATCAATCTTATGTCAGCCTGTTCTCTTTACCTTTTGTTCCTCCAATTCTCCTTTTTAGCCCACTGCAGGAGGAAGTGAGCAGGCTTGGAGTGTTTCAGTGGATACACTAAATTGGGGAATACCATTCCTAAAGCATGACAGAAGGAGATAGACGGCTTCATCATAGCTGTGACTATGATTGAAAATTTTAAACTCCTGCAGCTACTCTGTTTGCTAGAAGGGCAGTGATGAAAAAGGCAAACTTCAGCTAGCTGACTAGGCTTTGAAAGTCCAGTTCATAGGAATGAGGGAAAAATCAAGTCTTGGTATCTAAGGATGAAAACAGTTTACCTTTTTTTCTCATCTGGGGGTATATCAAGTGGCCTTCTGTCAGGCAGAGGAAATGCAAGAGGGATGAGAAAGACAACTGGAATTGCAGGTGGTTCTACTGGTTTTGTGATGAAACTGTCTTGTGCCTTTGATTCCTTGAAGGGGAGCAAGCAGTATGGCAAACTCTTCCTTCATTTCAGTGTATGAGAAGGTAAAATGTGTTTCATTAAAAAAAGATTCTAGATGTGTTTCATTAAAATAAGATTTTGAAAAATACTTGTATGATGACGACTAGATTCTCAGAGATAGTTTAAAGAAATGTGCACAGCATTCTGTGAACAGATAAAACGTCATCTGTAATTCTTTGGATGTATTGCCTGTTACATGCACTGTCACACTCCATTTAAGGTCTTATCAGTAAAGCATGTAAAATTGCTAGCACTAATAGGGCATTGTTCTAAAATGTCTTTGTCTGTCAAATGAAAGTCAGGACCAGAACAGGTATTTAACTGTGCATCTGCTTTTAATGGAGATACGTGAGCAAAACTCACATAATGAAGGTTTCTAAAATGTTGTTGGGCTGTTCCTAACTTTTCTTAAGCCAATGAATTTATAGACATTGTTCAGTAGATAAACCTAAATGCTCAGGATTCCGTAAAGTGGTCCCATAGATTGATAGTTTATGGAGTAAACAATTTTAATATAATCAGTCTGTGATCAATTCATTTTGAGATAATGAACATAGGACACAAATCTCTGAGGTACACAGTGAAATGAAGCAGTTTATGTGCATATACACAGATAAAGGTTTTTTGCTGTCACAGCATTTTCACTAGGTTTTCCTGTGCGTTTTTTGTCTAGAAATTTGAATTTTCTATTTATTAGTAATTTGGTTAGTCTGTTCACCCTTGTTATTCAGTGTATTCCCATAGCTTGAATACAGCAAAATGCAGCACAAAAAAGACAGTCTGTGACCCTATGCATATATCATCTTTGCAGAGAAATCTTATGTGCACAGTAGAGGAAAGTAATAGAAGTATATTTGCCTACAGGACAGCAAGTGGTCTCAGCATGCAAGGAACTTAACCCTTGTCAGATTATTGTGGAAGAGCCATCTGTAAAAGAGGGATATGAGCCCTGTGATATGCATATACTAAAATCCCATGTAAATACCAAGGTTTCAGTGCAGCCTGGCTATTCAGGCAGTAAATCTTAGAGGGACATCTTTTTTGGCCTGTAATAACTCAGACCATAAGTAGAACTAGAGACTGCTGTCTGTTGCTGAGGACAGGGTCTGCTGAAAGTAACAACACACAGTTAATTAATTCCAGATCTATGCATTGATTCAAATTTATCAGGCAAGATCATATATAAACATGAATACATCTGTATTATATTCAGAAGCATTTACTGTTCTGAAACTTTCTCTCTAGGGGTTTGTAACGTACCTGAATGTACCCATTTGTACCATGTTCTAAAGAAGAAGGAAATTTCTTGCATCATAGTCCTTGCCAGGTTAGTTTCCCTTCTGAAGAAAGGTGGTAAGCAGTAGGGAAAAAATAAGCATATGGTATAAAAACAAAATCAGATTTCCTTACGGTGTTGACTAAATACCTGCAGACAGGTTTCTTTTTTTAGGAAAAAAAAGCACCAGGGAAAACATTGCAAAAATAAGAAGTATTAAAGGTGGGAAAGGGGCCAGGGCTGTGAGTAAGAAGCCCCAAATACAGGCACCAGGAATTGGATTCCTGTTGTATCCAAAAAAAGAGAACAAATGGAAATGGGTTTTTAGGGTCACAACGACCAAGTGCACTTCAAAGCAGGGCACTGATTGCCTGGAAAGACTAGAAGTAAAAGCTCAAGGTGAGCTTTATCTGGTGAAGCAGTAAATTCGTGTTTCAGTCTGAGGAGATAATTTTTGTTAATGTCCCTGGTGACCTGTGAAGCTTCTCTCTCTGTCAGTGGAAATGACAAGAGGGAGTGAATGACCTATAGCATCACCTGCCTGCTTTTGATAGCAGATGCTAAAGCACAGCATCGGAGAGAGGAGAGAGAGAGGCGTTAACTCACATTTTTGTCTCCCAAAGTTATTCCAGCCAAATATCTGTCATTATCAATACATCTGTCATGCTGATCCGTGTGGGTAAGAGCTAATGGTGGGTGTTCATTTATTTTATGGAACTTGTTTTATTGGTATGTTGGATTTTTTTAAAACAAACCACTCAACAATTCCCTTTATAGCCAAGCAGCACATTAGTGCATAGAGTAATAGTGCAATCAAATCCTTCTAGAAGGAAAGCAATGCTGTTCTTTTCCTAGGAATTTAGCAGCATCCAGTAATCACACTGATATGTGCTAGGTTCATGCATTCTCCCAGGGAGAGAAGGTAAGGGAATAACAACAGATGCTAGGCTGGGTATCGGTCTCTCGTGATAATAAAAACAACATTGAAGGTTTCAAGTGGGAAAGGCCTAAATGCAGAAAGTGTTGGAAGATCTGGTTGAAGATTACTCTTTAAACCTCACGTGGGGGAAAGGGAGGTGAACTCTTTTCCATAAATCATCCATATACTTAATTTGATATCAAACATGAACCTTAACATGTGTCATATAATCTGGTTAAATACACATGGGTCTTATTAAAATTGTGTGAGCCAAGGGCTGTGCTATTTACACAAGTTTGAGCAAGTCTTGCAAGGCAGCAAAAGTACCTTAATTTAGAGTACTTTCATTTAGAGATAGAATTTAGGACGTTTTTAGCAATTCTTGTAGTTATCCTCATACAGGTGCTGACCAGGATCCTGTTGGTGTAATTGGAAAGATTTTATAACTCTGCAAAGGGAGATTCATTCCCTTAAATGCAAGTGGTTATCTGGGGTGTGGTGATTAAACAGGGAGAGAAACATTCCTGGAGCATCTGTGACTCTGAGTCCAAACCCACAACTGCTT
>VYZP01036494.1:0-13701 GCA_013400635.1 Hypocryptadius cinnamomeus
GGGTGGGGAAGAGCATTTACTTTGTGAAGCTTGGCAACGGTGTGAAAGGAAATCTCCCAGGTGATGTCTTTCAGAGCTGGAGTCAGGACTTGATGGAAGATTTCTACTGCAGCCCGAGATGCCTAAATACTTCAGACTGGTATCAAGCAGTGAATAACATTGCCCCGCAAGGTTTTGGCACGAAAGTGGAACTGTCCCTTCAATAGAGTAGATAGAAGAGATCATTGAAACTCAGAAATACAGGCCTTGTCACACTAATACCTTTCTAGTGTCCACCTCTGGATGGTGCTATGTGGCATTTGCCACTGGAGCACAGGAAGACTTTGGCAGGCAGTTATTCAACCAACAGGGGATTCACTCCTTCTGGTCTCCCTCACATCAAGGCTCAGCCCTGCATGGCAAGGCATGGACGGTCTCAGGTGTAACTCGAGTAAATCATTGCAAAGTGAGGGTTTTTTCACTAGAGGAATACACAGGCCAGAAGTTTCAAAACTGACAAAAGGCAGCTCAATGCCTCTGTCCTAACTGAGGAGGTCATTGGAGACCTCTGCAAAAATGGCAGCTGAATAGCTGGTCCACAGCACACCTGGAGAAGGAGACATAGGAGGCTGTGAAGGGGAGATAATGAGTTAAAGACACTTGAACACAAAAGTACACAGAAAAGTCTGTTTCGCCTGCATGCTCAGCATGGGCTTAGAACTGGATCTGCAGAGGTCCTCCTTAAACAAAACCATCAATATAATTTATTGTGACTGGTCGGCAAATATGCTGAAAGAGAAAGTATTTTAGAAGGCGTGAAATTCTCTAATTTACCTTTGATTATTGTGTACAATCGGTACATTTCAATAAAAGGTCCATAAATTCACAGCCTGCATGGCAAAATTCCTGCCAAAGGAGATTCATAGATTGCAGTGTCCTAATGAAGTCTACCTTCCCTTCTTGGCCCAGAAAATTAATCTGGGTGTCTTGTTTTTCACCAGTTCCCTGAAATGCCACTAGAGATGTACTCCAGTCTAATGATACCTGAGACATTTGATCTAATTATAGCCCTGGCATTAATATTTATATTGCTGTGCTTTACGTACATTGCTTGCATACCTTCAGAACTTAAGAATATTGCTCACTGTGTAAACTCTGGAGGTGACTAAAAACACAATCAAACCACAACTCACACAGGTCTCTTGACTTGATGTTCTTAGCTTGTATGATTCTTACAGAAAGCATGTGGATGGGACAAAACTTCATCTGCAGAGAAAACAAATGCAATAATTTGATCAGCTCAGAATGCAAAAACAAGATGTATTTTGAACAGTACAGGGGACAGTCTGCCCATGTCTGTTTGAAGTGAGGAGACCACCTTCAAGTGGCAGTACACCATGCTGAGATGAAAACACAACAGCACACTGGGCTGTTTGCTAAGGAGCTCGAGTAAATGAAGACAGAGAGAAAACACGGGCTCAGACAATGGTATGGAAAGCTTTCTTTGTCACCCCAGAGGCACTGGTTTTCAGGCAACCTGATGCACAGTGATGGTTGTACTGCCAACACCCCAAGGGTCCTGTGCCACCCATAGGTCAGAATGGGGCCTTTGGAAGGGGATATTAGGAATTGCAGCTGCCTGCCCAGGTCATGGCACAGCTGACCTACCTAGGCCAGGACATGGTACTTACCAAAATGCACTATAAACTTCTGACTTCGTATCTGAACTAAGATTAAATTTCTGTGATGCTTGTAAGTAGGGCAAGCTCACCAAGTGGCCCTGCTGACTTTGAGGGAACAGACCACGGGCCCAGCAGAGACCTTTCAGACAAAATAAAACTGCTCTTCTTTGCAGGTACGATACCACAGAATTCCGTATCATTATGCATCCTGAAAATACCCAATGGGAACGGAAGCACTTGCCTTCCAGACATGAGATTTATTTCTATCACAGGCAGGCTATCATTTTAACACTATTTCAAGTTACTTGTTCCTAACTCTTAACAGTTAAAGCTTTCCAGGCTAAGCTATTCAGAAAATACTTGTCATTTTCAAAAGATGTTCTGAGAAGCATGAATGAACACATATACAAATGTAACAATCTTAATAACAGAAGCAGGGAAAATACTTTAATCTTTTAATCTTTAATCTTTTTTAAATTTATACATTTAAATTTCCTTTTAATTTTCTGCTAGGATTTTTTTTTGTTGTTTTTTGCATGCCATACTAGCATGGCTTGTCAGCAATATTAAGAAATAATAACATGCAGTTATTACAGTCCCACTACCACTAATAAATTAAAACTTAAAGCTTAAACTACCAACTAAAGTAATATCTCTATTTGTCTAAACAGAGAATCTCATTACACTGTCACTAAATAATTTGACAATTTTATTTTGAAAGTTAGCACCATGACTAATTTTCCTGACAAGGAAATTATTAACTCTGTAGATACAAACTGTTGGGGAAGGAGGAACCTCTCTACAGAAAGAGCCACTCTACAGTTAATCTGAGATTCTTTTAAAATGAGGTGGAGACTATTATTGGACATGTTTATTAGAGATGAGAATAGCCTGCATTCAGTTTCATTCAGGCTTGTTTAGAGGTAAATTACATTACATAAGACAGATATCATCTGAACTGTGAATTAGCATGTTCAAATAAAGGCCTAATATTAAATTTTATTATGTCACTTAAAGTTACATACTTTTTAAATTCAGATTTACATTTAAGAGCTGCCCTGACCAGAGAAACCCTTGTTAAACCTATAAAGTCACTTTAGTCTGTCTCTCGGCTTGATAAAAATTGCAAAGCAAATTTGGTTTTGTGTGACAAGAAACCTTTCTAGTATGTTTTCCTCCAAATTTGAAACTGATATATTTAAAACTTCCTTAGTTTAATGCATTGTGGACATTACAAGTTCTAATTGGGACACTTCCATATTATTCCAGTTGCCCGCTGAAAGAATTTGGCTTCAATTTTCCTGTACAAATAGTTATTTATCATAGAACTACCAGCTGGAACACTCACTCAGCATTCTTAGTGGTTTTCATTTACGTGAATTATTGGATTATGTAGACAATTACAGAGGTGACTAGTTTTAATTAATATGTTAATTCTTAGTCATTTTGTAATCAACTTCTCCCTTGCTCAACAGAAGCCCAAACCATTCACGGAATCTGCCTCCACTGAAGAAACACATATTGGCATAAATTTTGCTTTGAAACTTTCCATGATGAAAATTTCCTAACTACTTATAAAAATGGTGCATCTGCAGGTCATCTTCAGAGTACTCTCAGATGTGACAGGTGTCAT
This sequence comes from Hypocryptadius cinnamomeus, assembly GCA_013400635.1. Taxonomy (NCBI): domain Eukaryota; kingdom Metazoa; phylum Chordata; class Aves; order Passeriformes; family Zosteropidae; genus Hypocryptadius; species Hypocryptadius cinnamomeus. The sequence goes on from VYZP01036494.1 coordinate 3,295, forward strand.
GTTTTCATCGTCTGCCACTTCAGCCTCACTCCTCCTCCCTTCCCCTTCCAACAGCACTTTCCTTAAACATGTCAACATTTGCCAAACGATGGAAACATCAAAGGTGACTTTTCGCTTCTCCTGATTCAGTGCAGTTTAGTCCTGCTGTTATTGCAGGATAAAAAGCAAACAGATTCAGATGGGAAAGCGTGGCCATAATAAACCCTGGAGCTCTGTAAATCCCACAAGGAAGCCAGAAACCACCCCTCTCCCAATACTGCAGTTACTCCAATCTGTGATAACCATCCAGAAGTGGGCTAATTCCTTTTTTCATCAGATAAAGGCAGAGCTAATTTTCTTCAACAACAGCCCAGAGCAGACTCCTAGGGTCTGATTTGGATGCTCTAAAATAACATCTTTGCCTGAAAGTGCTGGTACTCCAGAATACCCTCCTACAAAAAATAATTACAGTTAGAGGTACCATTTGCTATTTTCATAACATGAAAAGCAACATGTAACTTCACAATTAATGCAACTTGATGAGTGCAGACACCCTATCCAGATAGCCCTTGACAGGCTTGCAGTTGTATTGGTCTTGCTGGTTTTAGTTCACTTCCTTGGGAGAAACATGGTTTCTTGTACAGGCATGCAGACAGTAACAAAACCCCTCTGTAAACATCCAGAGTCAAAGGCAGCTTTCCCAGAAGCACATCATTCTATTTTTGCTGGGAAATTACTAGTGTGACACTGGGGCCAACAACAGAGTGCAGGATTCAGCTACCTGTGTATCGCTGCATCCTAAGCAATAACACTCCAGGCCAATAAATAGCAGCATCTCCAGGGTACCAAAGGGAAGGCTAAAACTTGGGGGAAAAAAAAGAAACCAACAAACTTCTTTTCACTTGACAGTATTTAGCATTAAACTATATTTCTGTACTCTCAAACCAAGCTTTGAGAGTAATTTCTGTTTAAAATATAGAAGAGTCAGTAATCAGGAGATAAAACTAGCATGTCAGAACTGCCACAGCCATATCAAACCTTAACAGACTGAAAATTCACATCTGTTGCCACCATCTCATTGATTGTAATAATACATGCTTACTGACTTCCTTCCATAGGAATGTTGATCAGATTTGGAAGGACACATAAATCTTTCGTTTACAGGCAGTTAGTTAGTCACTTGAGGTTTCATTCCAAAAAGACAACTTTGAGCATATGAAATCTTCTCAAAGCTCATAAATATTGAGGTGCCTACCATAACAATCTGTGGATGGCAGTAAAAGAAGGAAAACCTACCAAGAGCTCATATGTTTGATTTCAGTCTTTATTGCCCCTCTATGTTGTTACTAGAAGATGATCTCATGGCCACCTTCACTAGAAAGTCGGTATTCTAGGGAAGTTTCTGCAGTCTGGGAACCTCATCCTATAACTCCCTGTTCTCTTTTTCTTTTTTCTTTTTTTTTTTTTAAATAAGTCCTTGGTTTGTACATGTTGGAAGGCTGATTGGAATGTCAGTGTTTCACTCTCCCTGCACCAAGCTTAGGCAGCTCTCTGAGCAGAGTTATCACCACGGGATAACACCAAATTATATTAAGCTTTGGATAAGGATTTTGCTGTCTTCTGACATTTTGAAAATAGCTGTAGGATTTGTCACTCAGCTTTATACATATGTTTCAGACATGAATAATTAATTTCTTTAATGGATTACTTCTTTCTCCAGTGGTGTACTAGAAGCTGTACAATATCTTGCCCACAAGATCTCACACCAAATGTAATTACTTGGCATACTCATTCCATTATTTTATGTTAGATACTGAGGATTTGGTCCAACTACAATTTGGCAATTTACCAAATTGAGATTAAATCTATAAATGTATAAACTATAAGAAAGCTTAGTTACCAGCCTGGTTCTAAAGCACTCTCTTCCACTAGATCCTCTAACACCTAGCATGGGTTATTAGCCCTTCCATCAGTGAGAACACTGCTAGAAATTTGTCTTTCCAACCAGCTGCCTACTTTCATTAAAATTAAAGAGATGAAAAGTTCTAGTGGAAAAAGCGACTCACTGAAGAAATATAGAAAACTATGAGAGTCTTATTTTGCTTGGGAATCACAATTGTCTCGAATTTTATCATTGGAAGTTGAACAATTAGTGAATTAATTCACCTTACAAACATATACTGTAATTTCATGTAATCACTGATGGATTACTTCAAGAATCATTGTGGATTTGGGATGCATCTCCCGTTCATATATATCAGTCACCTCTTTACACATATGAGTGGGTCACTCGGGGCTTTGTATTGACAAAATTTCTGAGTGTTTTGCCAGATGAAAATCATTCTACACTCCACAAAATAAAACTTCTAAGGAGGGATTATTCTTGTCTGAGCAGAAGAAAAAACATTGTTACGAATATGACAAGTTGTAAATTAATACTGACAATCACTTCTCTGTCAATTTGGTAGCTCCCTTAAACTGCAAAAAACTAACTGGGAGGTCAGGAGGTCTTCCTAGATAGTTCAAAGTATCTACACATTTCTAAATATGTGGGGTTTTTAATGGAAAAGAAAAAAAAATGAAACACAAAACCATTCTGCTCTTATTTCCATACCTATTTACCAATTTATACACACTAAAACACGCGCTTGCCGGACACAACAGCAGAGCTACCTGCAGTACTGAATTAATCTCTTTCCTTGGGAACAGAAGCTTTCTGACCTGAAACTATGCTTGCACTCAAACCTTTTGGCAGTGGTGCCTATTAACCAGGAGTCTGTCTATACTCATGGAACAGCAGTTGCAGCGCTGGGATAAAATGCAAGAATTCTGTCATTGAAACTTTCTAGATAAAATTATACCTGAGCTATCTACTCATCTATCAGCTCCAGAACTGTCTTACTAGATACAACATTGATCTTTAAAACTGAGAGATAATATTCATACCTACAATTGAGAGATACATCTGGATCTAACTGGTAGATGGACTAGATACAAGTTTTATCCAGAAAGTACACAGCATTTGCAATTTATTTTCTCAACCTGAATGTTTGTATATTTTTAATCTATCCCTTGAGCCATCCATTCAAGCTACTGATATTTTTCTAATCTTTAACTTTGCCTGCAAATATTACCATGGCACAATTAATGATCTCTATAGGCTGTAGCATGTAACATTGCTTCTCACTATATTTTAAGCCCACGAATGTCCATATTTCTTTTATTTGTTGCAAAATTTGATGAAGGGTTTGATACATAAAGAATGATTATCTGTAAATAATCCATGCCTTGCATTCAGACACCAGGTCCATTATTTTTTTAAGATACACATGAGAAAAGAATTTTCAGCTAATAGTTCTGTTGATTTATACTAAAAGCCATGAGTTAAAATCTCTCAATGGAACTTACTATTCGAAAACTCAAGTCCAGACATGAAATACTTCCACTAGATTTGCAAAGGCTGTAAACATTACGTTAAAAATAGCTAGATCTAAACAGGTCAAACAGGTCATTAGATGTCTCCCCTGCAGCTAAAGTAATATAGATTATGCTTTGTTTTTAGATAAAGCTGTTGGTTTATTTCAGCTGGGGCAAGCAATGAACATGTGCTATGCAAAAAAAAGCACACAGGAGGGCTAAAGCAGTTTCATTTCACGGGAGGTAAACTCTTCAAGAGCAGCCTCCTCTTCCTCCAGGGACTTCACTCTGGCATGTACACCAACGATGAAGCAAAGCGCCCCACTGGTGCTGTGCTTTCACTGAAGCTCACTCACACATCCCTTACTGTGAGGTAAAAGAGGAGAGCGGCAAGGCTGCAAAGCTCAGGATGCCCCTGCCACACCACAGCAGCCTGTGCATCCCAGCAGATGCACGGAGCAGGGAGTTTGCTCGGGAGAGCTGGAGCAGAGAGGCCCAAGAGCGAGGTGCCCGGCCACAGCAGAGCGCGGGGCTGCTGCTCTCTTACCTTGGCTGGTGGGCTCCCCATGGCTCTGAAGATGGCGGCAGCGACCGAAACCCCAATTTGGTTAACAGATCTGTCAGCTGACAAACACGCTGGCAGCTTGTTGTGCTGCTGCTGAAATAACCTGAAGGACACATATAATTTATACAGGCGCCGAGCTCCACCCTCTGCCTCCTCTGTGTGGAGGAGAGCATGCCTACATCTGAGACGGAAAGATCTGCAATGTCAGAGGTGAGCAGAAAGGGTGACACTTTCAGTATTTCTCACAATTTGCTATTGCCCCAACATCTTTCCACCAGGTTTTTGGGTTGATTCTGACATGTTCAGAAAGTCTTCCTTCATTCTCACTTCTTCCACATATCTAGTCAGAAGATTAATTTTCAGTAGCTTTTAAGTTCTTCCACAAAATACTCCACAAAAAAAAAAAAAAAAAAGCCAAAGGGAATAGAGAACCAAATCTCACCTATTACAATGTCTGGTGGGAGACCAACCCACTTCCAAGCACTCTTTTCAACTTTTCCTACAATAGGGACTCAACATATTTCCAATACATTATTTGGAATCTTTCTGAAAACCAGTAAATCACGACTCCTCAACTGGAAGTACCTACTGGCTGATCACCTGGCCAAGTCAGGGATGCTGGCGAAACTGAGATAAATACTGGCAGAGAAAGGGAAAGCTGCATGCCTTCTGGGCTTTTTCCCTCTACCTGCTTCTTATATGAATATGATAACTTGACATTTCCCAGCTTCCCATCCTGTTCCCCCATCAACTTGCTGTTGGCAGTGCTGGGTCCTAAGGCATCCCTGAAGATGGCAGAGGCATGGGTTCCTCCACTTCTCCCATGCCTACTGTGACCTGCTGACAGGGTTCCTGTCAGGACATTGCTCCAGGCAATCTGCTCTGTCTGTACCTTAATCCACACTTGCAATTTCATGGTGTACAGACCCAGACTTGGAAAAGGCCTGGAGGCCACCATAAGTTTCAGTAAGGTATGTTCTCACTGGGGCATAGTAATGCCAGATAGCATCAAACCTCACAAAACAGCCAGTGGACACCTAAAACTAATGAAGAATGTCAAGAGTTAATTTTCATCAAATAGTACTTATGAATTTGTTGTTTGACAAGGGAAAAAACAAAAAATATAACCACAAGAGTTGTTTAGGAAAATAGGTTTACTTGAAATCTTTGGCTTCAGATTTTTCATGAAAGTCAGACACACACTGTAGATCATCCACTTTGTAAAACATTTTCCACAAAAAACTGTCACCAGTTAAAATCAGTTTTAGGCAGATGCTCCTGGGCTTCTGCAAGTGACAACCAACCACTCAAACTGACATTTTGCAGACTCTGCTCTGGAAAGCAGCACCATGCTCACCACCAGTGAGGACTAGATGCACTAGATTGAAATCTTTGAACTACTAAGAAGAAAGATATCTGAAATAAAGGTCTGGTATATCAAAGAGCAGTTACAATGCTCAGGGAAAAATCAACCAAAACTCATTTGAAAGCAATGTGGAATTCAGAGCAATTCACTGTGTAAGCCTGCAGGACTCCTGCAGTAACACTGTTTTAACAGCTTCACTTGGGCATTTTCATAGGACCAGTTAAGACTGCAGTGCACACACTTCTTGCTTCCATGGACACAGGAGTCTGTTACATCCCATTTCCAGAGATAAGGAAAAAAGGCAGATAATACAGGAAAAAAACACTTATTCAGAGAGGAGTCTTGGTTTTCCGCTTTTGTATTGCTGTTGTGGCTTTGATCAGACAGTCTACTGCTATAGTGAACTGAGAGACCAAAGTAGTACATTGACAAATTTACCTACTAAAGAGAAGGCAAGTGGAAAACCAGCCAGAGAACAATGAACTCCACTCAAAGAGTGGTAGGTCTGGCTGGAAACAGAGCAACACATTAAAAACAGAACAGCTGTTTTAATGCAGGGAGATCCATGTCTTAATGGAACAGGAAAGAAGAAAAAAAAGCTCCCAGAATACTTTCAAATCAAGGTGCAAAAGTTATTTTGGAGAGCTATGGAACTAATTTTTCCAATAGCCCCTCCAAAAACCTAATGTTTCCAGTAAATGAGCATGGCCAAAATACATAAAACGTTTTGTGTGTCTTGTCAACAAGCACGCTGACAACTACTACATCCATTTCCTCCTGGACATCAGGGAGATGGGCTATTAAAAATGTACAGACATTAAAAATGTGCAGCACGTGGAAAGTAAGACAAAGTCAACTGCGTAAGGAAGGAACAACAAAACAAAAAGGTTAAACCTGAACCAAAGAGGGCACAGCAGAACAGGTCAGTGAACTAGATAATAACCAGGCAACAACCTCAAGACAGTACAGAAAGTCCTCCCCCTCCCCTTTTTAGAGGGAGGGCATAGTCATGCCAGGCTTATACTAGTGGAGTTAGACTCAGAAAATATGATACTGTACCTGCAGCATCAGACTGTAAAAGACAGTTCAGGAAATAAAGAGAAGAGCTATTCTAGAAAGATTTTACTTGTTAATTAGGACAGTCTCATTCCACATTTGTGACTGAATCTTACTTCTTTTCCAAACTACTATTAAGAAAGTACTTGGAAATAAGCTGGGGTGGGGGAAGAGATAAAAAGACATACCAAATTACACTGAGGTTAAATTGGTTCATACACTACCTGTTGACATTTGGGTAACACACACAAGAGACTGTGAAACAAAATCAGAATGGAAGGAATGCAAGCCCATGCTGCAAGCTCAGCATGAAAGAAATTAAAGTCAATTAATATAGCATTCAGCTACGTGCAATTTACCCAGTGGGCTGCTCACTAACTTCCCCTTGCAGGAAGCTACTGAGCTGCCAAAAACCAAGCAGTAGAGTGGCACCAACTCCAAATGATTGTGAACTGGACTATCCTACTGGTGGCATAAACTGAAAAGCTAACAGGGACAGAACCTACGAAAGATACAGAAGTCTAATTTAGTGAAGATCATTATTTGCCCCAGCAATGGCACTGTACAATTTCAAACTCAGCTTTAGTGTACACAAACTGCCCTCACTGAGGCACTGTCTTCAGAGTCCTTCCACCCTTGGTCCCAGCAGCTTCATGAGGAAGCATGGCAGTTACCAAAGCACACTCTTACAAATAGAAACCTCCCATGACTTTGTTTCAGAAAAGATTTCATTCATTCCATAAAACTTTTAAATAGAGATAAGTGATGGCTCTTTCTAGGCCTAGATGCAGCCACACCACTGAGTAGGTGGAGGTGGAAGACTGTGCATTTTGAGGAGATGTATTGTTTTGCTAGACAGAGACAATGGGAGATAACAGTCACTTTATTTTTGCCTCATAAGTCAGTTTGTAGCTTGTTTAGCTCAGTTGCTAGGTCAGGAAAATTATAGTTACCTAAGAAAATAAATGTGTATAGTCAAATTCAAACCACATTTTTTTTAATGTTCTCAGAAATTGAGAAAAAAGTATTTTTTCCCTAGCTCATCCCCAAAATATTTTTTCCATATTTGTTTTCTTTAGCCACTGTAAAAATTAATCCAAACAACAACAAAACTTTATTAAAATCTATCTCAATTTTTCAATTCAAAATTACTATGTGAAACTAGGAGCTATAAAGCAAGCTTCAGAAATGCCACATGTAGGGCATATAACATTTAATTTTGAAATAAAAGCTTTATAATTTTTCATTGTTTCCCCCTTGCCCCATTCTGAGCAAATAACATAGCCATTCTGAAATTATTTTAGATCTTTGAATACTTTCCAAACAACCATTTTCAGTACCTGCTGTTAATTAGAACAAAACTACAGGTTGTCTATCTGAGCAGCAATCGGGTGATAACATTTGTAAATGAACTGTCCTTCTGGCTATCAAGATCCAGCCCTGTTTCAGAAAAGTAAAAGGTGTTATGTCCTCTTACCTATCTCCTGAACCACTGTTATCTTAAACAAAGACTCCATACAGTAAATCCAGTATCACTGGCTCTTTTTCCTGGCCAGAGTAAGGGAGCTACTAATTTCCTTAGGTACTTTGCAGGTGTGGTTGTAAATATGGGCAAGATAGTGATCTTTGCAGCTTCACCATGGGAGGAAGCTGCTTATTACTTACCTGGGGTATCTGAGGACTGCAGTGTTACCTTTCCAAGACACGTCAATGTAAAGCCACACATTGAAACCTACTGTGTTTATGTTTAGAAATTGTTCTTTTATTTTAAACCAAGCGACTGCAGAGCACCGAATTGAAATAATAATTGAGTAAGACATTTCATTGTCATTCCACTCAAGCCAGTTTCTGAAACCTTTATCTTTAGATCTTATTCAAATAGTCTGACACTGATGTCAGTATAAAATTGCTTGTGCAAAGACCTCAGAAGAGTTAGGTAAGTATTACACTTCACCACTTGGCTGACAGGAACACTTGACTTATGGTTGTGGTATTCAGCTCCAAATTATCACAAGAAGGGTTTTCTTCAAGAGGTAGGGTTGCCACCTACCTCTTGTATTTATTTAATGGTCACTTTTTTAGAATCGAGAGAGTAACTCTTGCTTTCTGTTATTGCTTTTCAGTCTCTATGCCTACATATTCTTTGGCGCAGGATCTACTAAGGACATGTTTGCTACTGAAAGTTATTATACTGGGCAAGAGTAATTAAAACACAAAGGTTGCAGTGATTGTATGACACATACAGCAGCATTTCCTTTCTGTTTCTGTCCAATTCTCTTTCAACTCTGTATGTGGGTTTTTCCAAGGTCCAACCTTTACCTGAGCACAGCCCTTAAATGTTGGCTGAGAAAGAAATAAAATATATACAATAATTTATTTCAAATAATATGGAAGTCATTAAGGATTCAACTTACACATTTCTGCCAGTAACTTATTGTCTAAGAAGCCCTTCAAAAATAGCAAGACTAAAATAGTAGCAGGCATCCTCACAGTGCTATTCTGTAGGTTGGTATTGCCAATGGGTAGGCTTCTTAACTAAAGCTAGCATCAGCCAACTAGCCAAAGCTAGTCCTGGCCTAGGTAATCTGGAAGATTTTAGTGAAGTGCAAATGTAAGAAAACCACTGAACTGAGCATAGAGGCAAGACAAAGAAATATGGAAACAGCCAATTCAGGGAGAACTGAATGCATTCAAGCACATCACCAGTAGCTCTGGAAATACCTGCAAAGTGTGCTTTATAGCAGGCACACTGATCACCAAGAACAAGTGACTGCTGACACAGAGTCCTTGATAGATATCCGAAAATGCTCAAGTCTTAAAAATACCTAATGGCAAAGTTTCATGTTGCAGCAGGAAATGTAAGTGCTTGTTGCTGCTAAAACAGAAGTTTTCGCTCCAGTCAACTCCCAAGCTTAGAAATCCCTGCTCCTACCTCACACTACTGGCTCTGGAACTGCTCTGGCAAAATGCTGAGCTCATTTGAGGGGCTGAAGCAACAGAAAACTACTCTTCTCCTTTTCCTGAGGAATTTCCAGGGCTGCCCTTCTGTAGTGGCATGCAGCCATTACCTGAGCTTGAGCTCAGTAGTGGGAATCTGACCATGGACAAGCAGCGTTGTCCGCAAGAGCTGCCTAAAGCATCAGTACTCCAAGGGAAATGAGTATCAGAGGTGGAAAACACATTAGACAATTCAGTGCATATTCCTGCAAGTGGATCATTACCCTCCACTGATCACACTACCAGAAAGTCATGGGGCTTTTCACCACCTCTTTGTAGGTTGTGTAGGTCTTCTATGTTTATTGAAAGACTGTCAAATTTGAAAACTGAATTTTTTCCTTTCTTCACTTACATCCCTTTTTTTAAATACAAAAACTCTAGACATCAACCAAGCTATAAGAACAATTTAAAATAAAATAACCAGAGTTTGACTTAGTCATTAGTGTTATTATGAGCCTTGCAAGCTTATTTACAGCAATTAAGAGCCCAGTGACTCACTTCTGGTGAATTATAACTTCTGACAGCAGAAGACAACTTCAGGGGTTCTACAGAGGATTTGAATACAAAACTTCCTTCTGCATTGATACTTATCCGTGTAGAAAATATTTCTGATGAGAAAAATTTCTCGCTTAGGTGTGTTTCTCTTCTTCCACTCAAGTTGTACTATTTCTGTGACAAAAAGAAGTCAAAATTTTCCTAATACAGCAACTGGGAATTTGCCTTGCTGAAAGCACTCTCATCTTAATTCCAGTGGTATGAAAGCAGCTTTCTGCCACCTGCTCCGCTTAAGCCAGCGGAGAAGGCAGACAAGTGTAGCCTGGCACTTGAAACACAGTGAGCATCTCAGCGGGTCTCAGGAGAGCTGCTCTAACCTGTGCCAAGGCAGAGTCATCCACGGAGCCTGATATCATCTCTGAATGTCTCTGTGTATGCATATTAGGTCAGGGTTAATTCCTCTGTTTCAGCAGCACATAAAACATGACACTTGCATAACACTGCAATTTTAAATGCTTTTGGTTTGGTAGAA
>VYZP01036507.1:0-12902 GCA_013400635.1 Hypocryptadius cinnamomeus
AGAATAAATGCAAAATCACAATAATTGCACGATCACTTCTATTAAGAAAAGCATTTGTTATTTAATGATCTACCATGAAAACAACAGATATATTCTGTTCTTTTGCTGGTCTCAGAGCAAACACAGCCTAATTAATGCATTAAATACACTATTGTTTAAGGTACCAAAAGACTTCATAATTTCATTTTCCTTTTTAAATTACAGAACAATAAGGTGTCATATCCACATATATGCAGAAGACAAATTTACTGCAAGCTGCAATTAGTGGATTTCAACATTATGACACAATTTTATTGCATCTGCAATAAGATGTCATTATAGTATTTACATAAAGGTAGGACTTTTAAAATTTTCCTAAGGAAGCATAACAGGTTCATTTATCATAGTACAGAGAAAAACTGAGCAACTGAAGAGTACATATTAGTGATTAGAATTGAATTAAGCATCAAATTATCAATAAGTGACTCTTTCTTTGGGGCTTGCTTTCAAGCCACATTAGCTTTTCACTTATTACATTTTAAAAATAGATAAAATTTATTACAGGAAAGAAAGAAACAAAAATGCTGTTAAAAAAATAAAATAAAAAGAACGAGCTCCTGAAAGAAATGAAGGGTAACTGCTGCCAGATTTCAAATAAACATTTTTTTTTAGGAAGCCTGGGCAGGGGAGGGGAACAGCTTGGCAGGGACACAAAGGCCATTTTTCCCTCTAGCTTTCAAATGAGCAATAAACTAAAAGCTATTCACTTCCATCTCTCACTTAACATAGCCACAGTCAAAGCAATGATTTCTCTGCTCAGATGAAGTGCCCTTTAAGCATGCCCTAGATTTGCAATGAATTCAGTGTGATTTTAGCTATACAACTTCCCCTGACTTAAACAGAAAATGCATGACAAAAAACCCAAGCAATTTTATATAGAACTCCTTGAGATGATCACTACACTCATAAGTCAGGTTTTGGAAACCTAAGGACATCTCTTTTTTCAGTTCCTACCACTGACAAATTGTAACACGCGGCTTTTTAATTTAAGTACATGAATATAAAGAATTACAGTAACTGTACTTCACCAACAATAAATACACACATTTAGAAGACTAAATAAGATGGGATACTTCTACTCACTAACCAAATAGTTTGATCAATTTATTATGTAAAATTGGATCTGAAACAAAATCAGCTTCCCTTTTAAAAATTTAATTATATAGAAATACACAATAAAAATATGGTATACATAACACAGCAGTGATTTCTTGCATAGATCCCAAGAGAGGAGTTTTCAAATCCATCTTGAACAGCTAACACCACATTGACAAAATGCCTCTATATTACTTTTTCTGTTTATGCTTTTCAGGAACTATGATTACTTCAGTGAAAATATGAAAGCTTTAAATAAAACTAAAGGAAAAATAAGTGGAATTTGGGTGGTTTGGTTATCTTTTTTTTTTAAGTAATACATGTAGGGAAATTATTTAAAATGAATAATACCATCCATTTGGTACTGTTCAGCTAAAGCTGAAGAAGACTTCGATGAGAAGCACTGGTGAAGTCAAACTCCATGCATGAATGAGAGCAGCATAATCAGTTTGTTAAAGTAGATCCTTTATTATAATTTTTTTTACTTTTGCATAAGGTCAAACAGTAACTACAAATATTTAATATTTTAAGAAATATATTAAATACTAAATTTTTGTTAAAGCTATTGCAGCAGTGGAAGACATTTGATAACAAGTCTTTGTTCACTGCTGAAGCATTAAGAAATCTTAAAACTTCCCCTAAGTTGCTTGTCTTTTACAAAGTTTCCCATCAGAAATGGAAATACTTTAAGACAGAAAGCAAAACCTTAACCAGAGGTGAAGAGTAATTTTTCATAACTATTATGTAAATGTATATGTCCAATACTACTCTCTCTAACTTTTTTTAAGAGTTAGACTGAAAATAACTAAGACACCATACATCTGCAGATCAACACCTCAGTCTTGCTGTCACGGCTGTCAGTGTTACCTTTGAATTTCTGATGGTAGAAAATCCTAAGGGAAATGTACAGCTAATGCTTTAGAAGAAAACTATGAAAGCATCACTTTTATCTGTTAGAAGATGGAACAACATAATGAGAAATATTCCTTCTTTTTTCATTGCTTGAACTTGGCAGTTAAAATACTAAAATACCAGGTTGGAAGAGACGTCAAAGATAATCTGGCCTAACCTTTCCTGGCAAAAGCACAGTCTAGTCAAGATGGCCCAGCACCCTGTCCAGCTGGCTCTTATAAGTGTTTGACATTGGGGAAACCACCACTTCCCTAGGGAGATTATTCCAATGGGTAATTGTTTTTATTGTGAAAAAGTTTCCTCTTATGTTCAACCAGAATCTCCATGGAGAAACTTGGATGCATTACCCCTCACCTTTTCCATGTGATTCCTGGTAAAAAGGATTCCCGGTAAAAGGTGTTCTTTTTAGCCAGCCCTTAAATACTGGAACATAGCGATAAGCCTTCTTTTCTCAAACCCAATTCTCTTGGCCTTTCCTCGCATGGCACACTTCCCAGTCCTTTGATCATGTTTGTGGCCCTTCTGTGGAGCCTCTCCAGCTTATGCACACTTTTTTGTATAGCAGAAATCAAAACTGAGCACAGTGTGCAGGTGTGGGTGCTGAGCTTGTTTCTGGAAATACTAGCAAGTGTAAAAATACAGTAACTAAGAGACAAATACTAGCAAGTGTAAAAATACAACAACTAAGAGACAAAAAAGATATCTAAGGAGGGGCAAGACTGTGTATTCATCATGCAAGAGGGTTTTCAATTTAAAAAACCTGTAAGTACATATCCTACATATTACACCCATATATAACACACCCTACATATTACAGGCATGTTTATGTGCACATACATATGCATACATGCCTGCATATTTACTTTAAAGTACTCATTACATAGTAATCCACATCCTGTGACCCTTATGTGACATAGATTCATGGGAGCCCCTCATTGCAGGCTGCTTCTTTCTGTGCAGTGGACAAATTCAAATAGGTATATATTAACTAGTACAAAGATCTTTGAATTTCACTGTTCCACAGAAAGAAGGACACTGTGAGAAAGGACTACTGTGAGAAAGGAGTCTCCCTCACAAATCAGTGAGACATCTCATCTGGGCAACTATGGGTTAAGAAGATAGTGGTTTGGAAAACTGCAGTATTGGTGTCCCAAATTTCACAGACATGTTGACAGGCAGAACTTTTCTCTTCAGAAGCTTGAATTCCTCAGTAAGAAAAGCAGGTCACTGGGAAAACAACTGTGAGGGAATGGTTATCAGAGGCTACATTGCTCCTTTAATCAATATGCTGGCAGATTTACTTTCCTACATCTACTTTCAGGAACAAAATACTATGAGAACCTTAGGCATACTGGTCTTAAAATGATAGCTGTGCAAGTTTTTGAAAGGTATTGGGGCATATGTTCTCTGCTAGAACCAGAAAGATGGGGAGAACACTGCAAGTGTGTTTTTCTCACTACAACAATGGAAAGCAAATTACTTTCAGTAGCAAATTATCAGTGAATTTAAGAGGTAAGACCCATGCCTATTAAGGCTTTTTCGTGTGTCATGTCAGGTTCTAAAACCACCTGGATGAATGAACTACATGTTCTTTGGAAGAAACTTTCCAGACATAAAAGAGCTGACATGCCAGGCATTCATATTATGAATATCCTATGGTAGATTGGGTCACTGTAAGTTTCCACCTCATTTTCTAATCATACTGTAGCCCAGTTTTCAGCCTACCAATAAGGACTTCATGTTTCTACCTAGAGAGCAATGAAGCTGATGAAATCTCTTCCTGAAGGGACCAGATCAAGTGGAACTAAATGGAAGCCTAAGTAAGAGCTCACTCTTTGCCTGCATTAGTAGCTCCCTATAGTTAGGCTATAGGGAATCTGTTGATGTGAATGTGATTCATTTTGAATGCTGAGTCCAAACGAACCTAAATTCCAAAACACATGGAGAGAGTCCAAAATAATTTTTGCACTTTTTGAAGTACATGTATTTCTAATTTTTGCATGTTTCCTGACTAGAAAAAGAGAGTGTGTGGCTGCACCCAGAAGTCACAGTGCAGTGTGTACTTTAAACACAGCTGAAGGCTGCTCAGAACACAGCTCGTGCTTGCAAGGCAAATAGAGCACATGTTGTGTGCAAGTGTCACTCTTGGTGGGAGTTCAATCGTTCCATGTCACTTCAGGAGGTTTTTCTCGTACATGTAACAAATGTATAGCCTATCTTTAGAGTGAGTAACAAAATAAAAAGGGGAAAGTATTGCTTAAATGCAGCCAACTTGCAGATTCAAAAATAAAAAAGGGAAAATGCTGGGACAACAAAGAAAAGCAAAGGGGAAGAAAAGAAGATACAGTTTATTGAGTAATTTCTTCCTAAAGCATAATGCTGAGAGGAAATGCTAAAAAAAAAGTTTTTTTTTTTAAATCAATGTACAGTTTACCACAACCATTCTTGGATTTGAACTAAAAGTCCTTTCTTAGTCCCTGGCTCAATTCATTGGTGCTGGAAAGCAACAAGGCCAATTCCTTAGGCCCCAGATTACCAAAGACATAAAAGAAATGACTCAAAACAAGAGCTCTGCAGATAGTGCAAGCAGTGAGCTGAAGAGGATGAAAGCTGTTTGATCCCCTCTAGGAAGAGGGAAGGAACTGGCCAGGAATAAGGCATATTGGTGAGACTGCTAAACAAAGATAACACTGGCTGTGCTCTGTCTCTGGAGAAATACAATGCAAACCAAATAAACAAACCAATGTTCTTTCAGGACACATCCTCTGTCCTCTACCTCTCAGATGATTAAAGTCAGCTGGAAAAACAAATTGAAAAGAAATTAAGGAGACAGCTTTAACTTTATAAATTTCACAGAGACTGAAAGCAATTTTAAACATGAATTCAGGGCAAAATGCCTGCTCGATGCCCACCTTGCCATTTCCTCCTAGCACCTGTACCATTTCCTATTACAATTACATTAAAAAAAGAAGTTACCATGTTGGAATGTAGTTTCTGCTCTTGAGAGTGTTATGATAACTGAGTGGACATCAATTAGTCATCCCAACAACAAGCATATGCTGTGAATCTCAAAACACTGTAATTAAAGAGACTGCTTTAAATTGCTCACATATGGGGCTGCAGTTCACCCCTAAGTAAACAGTTTTCAGCCTCTTAGAAAATTTTAAACATTAATACAACATCTTCCTCCTTGAAGAAATGTGTTTCCACAGTCATGTAATTTTCTGACCTGTCTACAAACCCCTAATACAGGATGAAAACCTGAAACTCTGAACTTGATTATGCTTAAGCCCCATGCACAATGGAATATCACATGAAGACAAACCTCATTTCAGGATGACAGTAACAATACTTCAGCATCAAAAGAGAGCATCTGAAAAATTACTATTTTCTAGTTGTCCCAAATCATGGAACCATATAATGGTTCCAGTTGGAAGGGACATTAAAATTCATTTAGTTCCAATCCTTCTGCTGTGGTCTGGAGCATCTACTATTAGACTATCACACCATCTAATTTGGCTTTGACACTGTGAGAGATGGGAAATTCAAAGCTTCTCTTAACATCACATTCCACTGTTTCACCACCCTTCTTACAAAGAATTTCTTTCTAGTATCTAATCTAAATCTACCCTCCTCCAGCTTGATGCCATTCCCCCTTGTCCCATCAGTACATGCCCTTGTAAAAAGTCCTTCTTGGCTTTCTTGTAACCCTCCTTTAGGTACTGGAAGCCTTCTCCTCCAGAAAAAACAGCCCTAATTCTCAGCCTTTCCTCACAGGAGAGGTGCTCCATCTCTCTGACCATCTCAGTGGCATCCTCTGGACTTGCTCCAACAGTTCCCTGTCCTTCCTGTGCTGGGGCCCCCAGAGCTGGATGCAGCACTGCAGGTGGGGTCTCACCAGAGCAGAGCAGAGGGGCAGAATCCCTTCCCTCCCCTGCTGCTTTGGATGCAGCCCAGGACACATTTTGTTTCTGGGCTGTGAGTGCACATGGCTGGGTCATGTCCAGCCTCTCATGCACCAGCACCCCCCAGTCCTTCTGGGCAGGGCTGCTCTGATCTGTCCATCCTCCAGCCGGGCTTGGCACCAGGGGTTGCCCTGACCCAGGTGCAGCACCTTGCACTTGGTCTTGTTGGACCTCATGAGATTCTCATGATGCCAACTTCCAACTAGAGGCACTTCAGTCACAACTTGTGTGGCTTTTCCCAGGTATTGAGTATTAAATTAAGCAATTTTCCTCCCACAATTGAGGCTGTTTTGTTATCTCCAGACCCCAAAAATATTTAAGGTAAGATGAATGTATGGACAATTTTTTTATCATTTGGAAGGCTCCTTTAGAATATGGCCAGCATTTTTGTATTTCAGAAGGGTTCAACAGAAACCAGTGTTCTTAATGATTAAATAAACTGGAATATGAAATTGCATTATGGCTTAGAAACAGAATTTAAGGTCCTGCTGAAGGAACTCTAGCATCCTTTTCTCATCTCCTTAGTTTCTTAATGATACCTTAATGAATCGTAGAGATAGGACTAGTTCTATTTAATTAAAACTAACATTGCTTGAAAGAGAATTTGATTAAGAATAAGGAAGGTCATATGGCTGGGACTACAGACACTTCGGTCCTTCCACTGACCACCTTAATTCACCTTGAGTGAATAACATTTTCTTTCCTCTTATCCATTTCCCTGTCTGTAAACCTGTGAATTAAAGAGAAGGAAGAAAAAAAATACTGGCCACTGTTACAAAGATTTGAAAAACAAAAATATTTTTTTCTTTTAAATGGTAAAGACACAGACATTTCAGATAACAGAGGTCAGAATGGATTTTAGATACATCAACTTGGATATCCAACTACTAACATATGCATTAACATATGAACATTTAAATCAATGTTATCAACAAGCATAGTGCAAGGTTGAGCTCCCTTCAATGTAAGCTTAAAGCTGTTCAAACAATTTTGGAGGCACTCCCTTTACTTTCATGTTCTGTGCTGTAAACTGCATGTTGCATACCACACAAATCCAACTTCTTTTCTCTGTCTTCAATAATAATTACTGTTTTTTAAATTGGAGATAAAATTAACATTTTCCAGAACTGGGAATAAAACAACTGGCCTTGTATTCTCTTCTTAATGGATAGAACGTAGTGCCCTGAAAATATAATTTTTTTACAATGGCATTAAACACTGCACAAAAATACAGATAGGTCAACTTCATTGTCATGTAAAAAGTTCTATAATTAGAAAGCAAGTTGTATTAAAAGAGACAGTAAATTATAGTACTGAGTCAACTAGTGAAGGGGTCCAAATCTCCACTACTTTTTTAATTTAAAAAAATCATACAGGGTGGAATTTAAATAATAAGCATCAAAAACACTATCAAGTTTTTAAAATATTTACAGTCTTTATTTTATATATATATATATTCTTAATGAAGAAACCTAGTTATTAAAATCTTCTGCTGTGCTGTAAAAGATATTTCCTCCAGACAGGGCATTCTGCTGGCCTTGCTCTGTACAACAACCACAAATCGTGATTCAGATGTGAAAATGGTACCCTTGGCAGAAACCTTAAACTTTGCACCAGATGAAATCCGATCAAAGTCTGGCTTTTGGCTCTGGAAATCCTACCAGCTGTTTAACCACACTAGTCTCAATATCTAATTTAAAATATTATTTCACTGTCCAGTAGGATCTAGTAAGTCTATTGAAATCTTCATAGTCTTGAATGACTATATAAGCTAAATACTTCTATTAGCATGCCCTGTAAATGATACTGTGCAACCTTATTATATTTATTTGCTCATTCAAAAGCCATGTCTGAGCAATGCAATGTATCTTTGGCACCAATTCAGATGAAAAAGTCTGTTTCATTTAAGGGACATTTTGCACAAGCAACTCTTAACTTCACGTAATAAAAATTACAGCAGAAGGATATTGAAATTTCAAACTGGAAGCCTTTACACCTTCTCCATAAGGTCACCTTCACAAAAACAGCACAATGGGCTTGGTTCAATCCATATCATTTTCCCGTTAAGATTCTGAATTGATTCCATAATCATATAAAACCAGGTTCAATACACAAGTAGAACTGTTGCCCTTGCAACTAAAGTGCACACAGTAATTTATAAAGAAAAAGAAATTTTTTTTTTCTTTTTTCTTTTCTTTTCTGAGGTTCACTTCTTAGAAAGGTATTTTCTATAGTAAGTGACATTTCTCAGCATAATTCTGAGAACGAATCAGATTGGTTTCAAGAAAATGCCAAACCATTGCCCCAAGCAATGTTCTGAAAATTAAACTTACATTTCATTCTGTTCAAAAGAAATTAACTCCTTTTTTGTAATGAACGCATTTCTTTATATTAAAAATGAGCATGTTTGCTGCTTAATATAAATATGCTTTCAATTACAATCAGCTTTACTGTTTTGGATATCTGCAATGTGATAACCAGAAACTTTGATTCTAATGTTCCATGTAACAGGCGAGCAACAAACATATTTGTGATACTGTTGCATTTAAAAAAAACCAACAACAACAAAAAAAAAAACTTTTACTTGATAGACAGTTTGGATGAACTCATTTTCATATGAATTGATAGCTTTGCTGTAAATTCTGCTCAGCACTTCTGAAGGACAGGACTAGAGACAAAACCATGTATTTTGAGCACACTCAATGAGCTAGAGACCTCAAGCGGCAATATCGTACATCAGAGAAGATAGGGCAAACCAAACAGATATTTTACTCTCCCCTCACAACAAAAATGGAGTTAGAATCGAGTGTGGAATAGGGAGAAAAAAATGGGATGTGACCAGATCCCATGCAGACAACTGTCGGATTCCAGCTCAAAAACTAATTACACAAAAATGAGAAAGAAACAGCAGAAGAGAAGTCAGCCCTGCAAAGAAGGGTCAAGTAGCTACCAGGAGACCCTGTGCTCGATTCAGGTGTCAATCTCTTCTCCCATGTCACAAAGAACGGGGCAAGAGGAAATGGCCTAAGTTGTACCAGGGGAAGTTTAGTTTGGATATTTGGAAAAATTTCTTCACTGAAAGGGTTGTCAAGAATTGGTACAGGCTACTCAGGGAAGTGGTAGAGTCACCATCTTTGGAGGTATTTAACAGATGTGTCAATGTGGCACTGAGAGACATGGTTTAGTGGTGAATTTGGCTGCTGAGTTAAGTGTTGGACTTGATGATCTTAGAGGTCTTTTCTAACCTAAATGATTCCATGAAATTCATTCATACAGTTATGAAAACATCATGCTGACATGTACAGGCAGCAGCACAGCTACCTCACTTGCTTCTCAGAGTGGTAAATTGTCAGCTGGAAACATAAACATTGCCAGCAGGTTCACCCTGTTCACCACTAGCAGACCAGGATGAAGATCCACTAGTAGGCAAACCATGCTGTGCAACTCTCCAGTAGCTGACCTAACATTTTCAGTCTGCCCTGTATCTCGTGTCTGAATCCTCTCGCCTCCAGTGGCCTCTTGCACAGACATTGCCACCCCCCACTGTCTCTCTGGGAGTTCCCCTGGACCCTCTGGTCACTCCACCAGCCAACTCCTGATGCTCAGCACACCAAAGTCCTCAACCTCCTCACCACTGGAGTAATCTTGAGATGCCGTTCCATTGCAACCCATGATTTTCCCCATACCCTTGGGCAGTGAGTGCACACAGACATTGCAATGGGTGCTCACAGAAACGTGTGTCAACCCTAAGCCATTAGGCTGAAATAACAGGGTTTCCCACCTGCCATTACACATCTTCACATGCATGAAGAGATGTGTGTTTTCTTATATAACTTCCTATTTTGAAAGGGAGTCATCTGATAAAGAACTGTAAGAATGTGTATGAAAAAATGAAGCATGGAATAACAAGTCTTGTATGTCCTTACTCGTATAAAGTATCAAGTATCTAGAACCAAGTATATGGTAAAAAACACAGTTGCACTTTATTCTGTATTTAAAAGCTTATAAATACCTAATCCATTGTTTCTTCTAGCAAGCCAGTCTACTGAAGAAAATGCAGTTTTCATGGTTTTCAGGTTCAGATTTGCTAGGAACCAAAGGTATTTCTTCCTCCTCTTCATCAGTTCTCAGCCCACCCCATTCCACACTAAGGTATTGGCTGCTCTCACATTCTTGGTTTTTATCTATATTTTTTGATTTATTTTGTTTAGGGAAGGGAAAGACCAGTGCCCAGAGACATGTGTTACTCCAGCAGTACCTTTATTTGCTCCGTTTTTCTGGGGCTCAAGCGTAGGTCTGTAATATTTTCAATGACAAATGGGAATGGAGATGGAAATGTAAGATGCCTGCTAAGTTGTAGCCTCCCACATTTTCATGTCAGGGCTGAATTCACTTCCCACAAGGAATTGTAATGGAATGAAGAATACTCAGAGAATTTTTATGTCACTATCCAAGACTTAGCCACAGAAACAAACAAGTTAATTTCCACACACAGACTTCCTCTCCTCTAGTACTCAGACTCAAGTATTCTGGCCATTCAGTTTTAAACACCTAAGCGTTTAAAAAGTTAAAATTCTTCTCAATCCATCAAAGATAACTTTTATTACTTGACATGGAATTCTACCAACTGAAAGACATCAATGTCTCTCATTAATGTGCTCTAAATTAAAAACAAAAATTAAAAAGTCATTGTGTTGTTTTACAAGAAGCTTGAAAGTCCTTTTGCACAACTGCTAGGGAAATCCAGCTAGGGCTTCTGAGAAGCATGGCACTATATAGAAATAAAAAGGTTTTAGAACAAAGGTAAAAACCTTTTTTTTTTTCCAACCAGTGGCATTTTACTCTTTTTAATATGCAATAAAAAACTATAAAATATTTTCTCATCTGAGCAATGAAAAACTTTATCCAAATTGTAAATGTGAAGACACTATTTTCTCTTCTCTGATAAAGGATAGCACGTTAGGAATCACACCAGGCATTTCTAGCAAATAGGCAAATACCAGCTCGTTACCTTGAAAAGCTAAATGAAGTACACAGTTGCTAGATTATCTTATCCTACTTGATTGATCTCACTACTTCAGGTAGCAAAATATTCTGAAAATCCTCTGGTGGTTCTATATTGTGCAATAAATATAAAGGCCCTTAAGAAGGATACACACAGACTGATAGGAAGTGTCAAAAATAAAGCCTGAGACTAGACATCAAGATTTATCCTCTGAGAATTTAGAACTTCTGTGATAATTTGCTCAGAAATACACAGCAGTTTGCTGGCAAGCACAAAACTACCTTCACATTCCCAAAGCACACAAGCACCAGAGTTATGCGATGGAGCAAGACAAGGGGCTGTGTACCACTCTGTGCACTGCAGCAGCTGGCATCTCCCAGGGGGAAAGAAAACAGGACAGCTTTTGGGCTATGGGGATTTCTTATCACCCTTCCTACTCACAAAATTCTTCCAGTGTCCCAATAGCAGGGTGAAGGAAAGAGCATGGAGAAATAAGAAAACCCAGTATGTCCTGTTTTCCTCCTGTCACACTATACCCTACCAGACTAAGGCTACCACAAACACTATACTAAGAGAAACAATGATTGCACTAAAAACAAAGGCAGTCATGATCAACAAAAACAAAAACACACAATCAAACCCATGGAAACTCTTCATTGCCTCTGCAGATGGCCATAGACATTTAAATAAAAGAATGTGAAGTCATTTGTTTGAAATGCCTATTATGCATATTGCCATTTGTGCCAAGGAAAATTAAGTTTTACACTACTCTAAATATTCTATAGCCCAAGATGCAACTGCTTTCCTGTTTATAAGAGAAAGGCTTGGTGCTAGACTGCAGGGCCAGTAAAAGTAACCTGTAAACATTGCACACAAGAAAAACTAAACAGGAATTGCTAAAAACAGTATTTAAAGATCTCAGAAAGTAACTCCATATCAAATAGTCAAGTGATTTTCCAGGCCTTTTCTGGACATTAGTCTGAAACAAGCTCTTTGAGTTCAGTACATCTCTTCTTAATATATAGAAATTCATTACCTTCCTCCAGCTATATCTCAATTCCTATTTGTTTCAAGTACAGAACACATTTTTTCACTGCAGATCTGCAAAGACAAACCATGACCACCTGTGACCAGGTATCCTTTCAGAAACTGGAAATCAAACTCCATGTATTTGCCCGATATACTGCAACATTTTGGGGTTATCAAACTTTCTTGATATCAAAAGGCAAAGGAGAAATCTAAATATTCAGGGATGAATATTTTCATGCACTAAGCAGTAAATCTTGTTTCTTTCACTATCTTTGTACAAGGTATGACTGATTAAAAGAGACCTGTAAGCACTGCAACACAACTACTTCACTTTCAGTAGCAGCAGGTGACTTGAACTCATTTTCATAGAACCAAAGGCTAAATCAGGTTGGTAAATGTCTCAGAAAATCATCCAAGCAAGGCTTCTCCTCAAAGCAGTGTCTGCCATAAAATCTGACCAAGTTGCTCATGGCTTCATCCATCTGGGTCTGGACCACCCAGATGCCTAACCTCTCTGAGCAACCTGATCCACCTCCTTACTGTTCTCATGGTCAATTTCTTTTTCACCAGAAACAATTTTCCTGAACTGTGTAAATAATGCTGGATTTAATATCTGTGGTCACATTGCATAATGATAATTATTTTTCTGTGTGAAATCAGTAAGGTTTTTATATAACAGCTCATTTAAATAATTTTCTTTTATCTGATTTCAAAGAGTATTAGTTTTAAACTTTGTTGTTTAAGCTACTCACCTTTAGGTGACCAAAAATAATACCTTGTTTAGAAGCTATTGTTGGGAAAACGAATCTGTCACTATCACAGGATGATTTTATGAAAAGTTCCAAAAACGCCAAATG
>VYZP01036512.1:0-12389 GCA_013400635.1 Hypocryptadius cinnamomeus
GAAAGCACTCCCACCTAGTTTATGTTCCCCAATGAATTTGTCACATGCCTCCTCCCTCCTCCCAAATCAAAATAAAAGTCTGCTCTTCAAATGAGTTGTACACTGAGAAGTAACACCTTGTGATGAGGAAAGCAAAGAGCCTGCAGCTGAGGCAGACCTTGGAGGAGGATCTATCATTGCCCAAGCCAGTTTACAGCTTTGAACAGCTCTTGTCCATTGCTATTACTGGAACAAAGCACAGTCAGGAATTTTGAAACTTCATCCAAGAACCTCCTGCTTGCAGAGTCTGATATGCATCTGGGCTATCTGTACATGCCCATATGTGCATGGATATTCAAGTGATGACTTTGTGGATTTAGTCCAACAGCTATGCTATATAAGGCTCCTACCATAAAAATCTCTTTGTTGTGTACACTTTTTGTGACACTGCTGTGAAGAAATCCACTTTCTTGGAAAGATTTTTCCCCTATGCGTGAGGAGGGCAGATGCTTTGGGAACTGCACTGCCAGATCTGTGTGATTAAATTAAAAATGCTATGGCATCAATTAACACCATGCCTTTCCATATACCCCTTTATGAATCTGTTCCATGTAACATACAACTATAGCAACATGCAGCCATAAATTCCTGACTTATCAGGAGTCAAGCTAGTGAAACTCTTTCTTCTATGGTTTTCCATACAGTCAGTACGCAGAAAAAGGCTATGAAAAGGAATACACTCCAGGTCATCTGGAGGGGAAAGGCTTGCAGTGCCACACATCAAGGAAGAAGTCTGCTGGGCTGTCTCACAGCCTCCTCATCCTGCCACAGCTGCTCACCATATGCTGCCCTTGATGGCAAAAAGCCCTTTGAGGACTGATCTAACCCAGGCCAGGGGACACTGAGATGTCATACATAACAGCTGGGAACTTGCAGGAGATGATGAAGTCATTTGTCATTGAACAAAGCCAAAATGTACTCCCATACTAGTCATTGTGAAGAAAATTAACCCTACCTCAGCCAAAACCAGCGCGTGTGGTCACAGCCTCTACACTAGCCCCAAGGAGGATGTAGAAGCCTCACCACANCTCTACACTAGCCCCAAGGAGGATGTAGAAACCTCACCACACTCCAGGCCTGAGTCAGTCCCTGGCACACATCTGGGGAGAGGGTGGCATGGTGTGAGTGCAATGGCTATACACCACTCTGCATATCTAGTCCATCCCTCACTGCCTCAGGCTGTGTGTGGGATGTGTAAACAGATTCAAAAGGTCATGTTGTAAAGATATCTAAAATATGAGCAAGTACACCCAAGAATAAAGTATTTTTTCTTTCTCTTCACTACTGTCAGGTGGTTCAAAGTGTTGCCAGTGCCTTTGCCGCACAACTTTTTTCTATCCTAGCCCAAAACACAAGGCCCTTTGACGAGAACATGCAGTGTTCCCCGGTACCTCTGCACTGCAAGAGCAATTTCCTCCAAAAAAATGCAAATGGTTCAGCAGAGATGTGAGACTATATAGCACCATGCATCTTGTTTCTATACTGACTTCTGCAATGCCAACAGAAAGCTCACACATGTGATTATTGAATCATCACATACTACACAGTTTGGCATGAAGAACCACTCAGAATTGAATGGCGAGTCCTCAAATCTCTTTACGTCAGCCAGCCTGGGCACAAACTGAGTCAAGACAGCCATCTGGATTCAGCCTTTGAGGAGGGCAAAGTGCTCAGCCTGTCTGGTGACTGCAAGGTTCAGTAACTTCTGACTTCGTCCTGGATCAGCACAACACCTGATTATGAATGATCAGCTTGAGGAAAGATTGTCAGCTGAGGAAAAAACTTTGCACATTTGTTTGTGTTTGCAGTCAATGGAGAACAAAAAGTCGAACAAACTGAATTCTCCTCTCTTCTGGATGATGAACACACAGACATAGGAAAAAATTTTACATCGGAATAACCAGCAAATATGGATGCTACTACTTCTGATCACCTTTATTTTTGTCTTTGAAAGGAGAAATCCCATAATTTTCATCACCAACGTTATTCATTGCATGCATCTCAGTCAGAAATCTCCAGTCACAGCTGAAGCCCTACAGAATAAAGTTTCAGCTACATACAATATTTAATACTTATTGATACTTTATACGACATATTCCTAATGGCACCAATCACTTCAGTTTAACTCAAGTAAAGCAAACCCCATTGGCCCTGGGGACTATGCCTTCACACATTAATGTGAGACCACAAGTAAGAAATTATGATGCTCTTGTTCTTATGCACAGCTTAGAACACTACAGAGCAAAACAGACGTTTTGCAAGCTCCTTCAGAATTGACTCTTCACTAAAAACATTCCCACCCATAAGCCTGTGCAGAGTATCAAGCCCATAAGCCTGTGCAGAGTTTATTGTGACAGAGGACAATGTCTGCAAATATCTTAAAAATAATTTTTTGCTGTATGATTTTTTCACGGCTGTCACGAGTTGTGGTAGGACAGCAGTCAGCCCAGATACTGTTATTAAACAAACAAACAAAAAATAAAATAAAATAATATTTCTCATTTGTCAGACTGTGTTTGCTTAGTTTCATTTTATATTTCTAGCCCACAGAAGGCTTACAGGAAATTTCAGCTGGTAAAATGTAAATTTACCGTAATTGTGTAGTAGTACCAGATGCAGCTGACCACAAGTTATGTGCTTTAGAAAAAAAGCGTTTGCACTAACAGAGTAATAAATGACAGGAAACAAAATTGCCTGATGCTAGCACAGGTTTTTGAGCCTGTGAGTCTCAGAAAAAAATATGTACCGTAGCTCCAAAGGACACCATGCATTCTGCTGAAATTCCCACAAGGAGGAAGGCATATGGTAGAAAAAGTTAAAATTGCAGAGAAAAATGAAACATTTTTTTTTTGTTACCCTATAGCATGCCTCTCTTAGGACTGGTGGGACTACTGGCGCAGAGAGCTAAAAGTTCAACCAGGGGCATTCCTTCTTTCCGGTAGGGCAAAGAGGTGTTGTTCCGTGTGAGGCCTCATACAAAAACCACAAGCAGAGCTCTTAGAGCTAAAAAAGCTCTATTTTCTGACTTCAGGCTCAGACATCATCACTGGGTGCAAGTATTGCAGAGAGCTCCTCTTTGCTCTTTGGGAGAAGCTTGGGCTTCGAGCATCCCAGGTTGTCTCTGAAGCTGAAGATCTCATTGCTCTGCTGTGGAAACACTGCCAGTGCCATAGCTGGCTGGTGTCCTCCTCCAAGTGGCAGAGGACAAGCAGCACTGTTGAGTCATCATGATTCTGCTTTCATGAATCCCTCTTTCAGCCTTAATCACACTGCCCTTGGCCTCTCTAATGGCTCTTTGTGCTGTTTTCCCCCCTCCTCGCATCATCTTCTGTGTCTAAAGTTATCTGTCTTTATAAACCAAATCACCTATTACTCATCTTTAAAACTCACTAGTTTGCTTACTTCAGCAGTCTTGTCCTCAGGACCTTAATAAAAAATACTTAGGAATTTCATGATAACATAGTTATGAAGGCACATACTATTAATTCAGTTTGCAGTGTAAAAAAGACCCCAACAAACCCACACCACACAAATACCCATCTAAGCTACTCCCAAATGAAACTGACAATAGATGTCACAAGACTGACCCAAGCAACTGCATTTGGGGACCAGCCTGTCCCTGCCTTTCCACACCCATCTTTTAAGGGACAGGAATTTGTGTGGCTCAGTGAAACAGGAGACGACCAGGGAATTCAGTCACTGTCCTGCAGGATATAAGCCCCTTCAAATGACTTCCAAACTGAAGGGAAGGAGTGTGAAAGGCTTCACCTCTGGTTCTTGGTCAGGCAGAACACCTGATCCAACTGGATGACACCAGCAAGCATGGAGATGAGGGATTTGGGGACAAACTACCATGAAGTCTTCAGCTAAAGGCAACCACAAGGTGCCAGCAGCTGCCTCATGCAGCCCCACTGCAGACTATGAGAACCTAAACTCTGAGAAAACCCCAGTAGTCTCTTTTGGTTACTTGTAAGGTACCAGCAATTCATCCCATCACCTTCTGGAAAACAGGATTTTTTAACAATCATATCTTCACCTTTCCACGTGGCATCCAGTTCGCCTGCTTACCAAATTTTTTGAAGCATTGGAGCATTTTTCCACTGGTTTTGTGGAAAACATAGCCATAATAAGCTGAAGAACAACAGCAGGCTTGACCATGGCAAAACATGAAGATGAATGACATGATGGTTTCAAAGAGTAGACATCTGATCAGCTGAGCCAGCACAAGGTGCATATGACAGATGAGACATTAGGGCCTGCAGGACGTCAGAACACACCAGACAAAGAGCAGGGGCAGGTGACAATTTTCTAGCTTGGTAAGACTGCTAAATTTGAAGGTCCTCCTCAGGAAAATATACCAAAAAATTGTGTAAATGTAAGACTGACTACAGCTACCACCTGATCACAGGTACAGACTTTGCCAGCCGAAGGGGATGAGAAATGCTAAGGGTGACATTTTTTCCTCATTTGAAAGTGAGCTCAGCAATCCTGTCTCCTAAATACCTGAAGATATCTAAATGTAAATATATAAAATCCCCTAAATGTAAAAAATAAAAAACTCTCCAAAGCCTTTTGAGACAGCTCATATACACGTAAAGAATTGGAATGCAGTTACTTCTCTTCTGACCATTTTTCAAATGGTCAAATAGTCATACCAGCAACTGAGCTTATTCCTTGCTGTTTACTAGTATGTGATAGTGCATTGTACCGTGTAATATAATGTGTATAAACATATAATATTTATACTTCATTGGAGCAAAGTAGTTCAGCTGCAAGTGAGAAATAATTTTTCAAGCACAGGAGGAAACTTCCTGTGTTCTTTGGCTGCTTTGGACAGGCAAGCGAACTGCAGGAGGAAAACCTCATCCAATATCCTCAAGCAGAGTTTCAAGTTACAATACAGGAACTTGTTTGTCAAAAAGAGAAAAAAAAACCCAAGACTTTGTCTCCAGTAACTTCTGTGGCAGCAAGTGTATGTGCTAATTAGCCACAAAAAGGCATCAACAACAACTGCTTAGGTTTGCTGGACATTATATAAAAGTTTGATATCTCTGTTAAACATACCAGGACCAATCCAGTATCTCCAGATTTCAGTGAATAGCGTTCCCTTTACTTCTGTAAACTTTGAATCATGGTCAGAGTGAAGATGTAACAGGGACTTTAAGATAGTAAACTGGAAAAGAAACTGACTCCTTATGTTTAAATTTGAAAGTTTTGTTATTTGTGTCACAGACAGGATATCATAAACTCCATGCCTAGACTCAGAGATTGCTCCTCTCCAGTCAAGTAAAGCAATACCTTTTTGGACTATATGTTATTTTCATGTCATAGTATAGATTCTATGAGAGAATATCTATTGTAGTGAAGCAAATGTAAATAAAATCTTAACAGCACAAACCCTGCCAGACAAATAAATACTTCAAGTATATTTCTCAGATTATTGCCAGTGTTTCATAATACTTTTTCAATAACTTCCCATAGTGCCTTCTTTGCAGAGAAATGTGTAAAGTATGCAAATGCCGCTTTTGTCAGGCACTCAGCTCCTTCAGCCTCCTTTAAACCTGATTTAAAACTTCTCAGCTGATTTTGCAGCATGCAAAACCACAACAGACTAATAGGAAATTGTCTAAAAGTTGTTGTGGATGATTATAGGCTTGATCAACTCTTGCATAAGTCAGGCAATTTCAACAGGAAAGGTAAGCATTTGAAGCCTACCTTTTTTTAGAGAAAGGTGTGAAGATTCTTGTAGAGAGTATAATAGGTTCATAGTTCATAGTTCACCCCTGAGAGAGGAAGTGTTTGACTGTCTTATTCAAGGAACCTAAAAGTGTGGTTGATTTTACTGCCAATTCTTTCAAGGTGAACCACAATAAAATTCCACAGGCTTTTGACCATTCTTTACCAGATGTTAAATCTTCAGTACCTTATGCATAGGATTTTCTTTAACAGACATACTCGAGGAAATAAAAATTTCTCATTCAGATGCTGCAGTTTGATTTGCCAAGTTTCACAGCTTTTGCAGGAGATGGTAGGGGCTATTACCTCTTTCTTCAGCAGGAGAATTGGAAAGAGAAAAGTATAAAATAATTGGCAAAAGGCATAGAGGAAAACACAGAACAGGTTATGAGGCTTGCTGATGTTACCACCATCAAAACAAATGCAGATAATATTTTTATTAGCCTTCTTCAGTTTTTTCCCTCATTCACATTTCTATATTAAAGAAAACCAGACTCTCCACCAGAATAGCAAAAGAAAATTAATTGCCCAGGATACAGATGCATAATGCTATTAAACAAAGTTGCTTCATATTATTTTTAAACTCAATTTCAAATTAAGTGAAGAATCTTCCATGGAGAAAGTCTATTGATTCCAGTCCGCTTGCCATGGACAGGGACATATTTCAGGTTGCTCAAACCTCTATCCAATCTGGTCTTGGACACTTTCGGGGATGGAGTACCCATGATTTGGCTGGCAACCTGTTCCAGTGCCCCCCCACATTCACAGCAAAAAATTTTTTCTTAATAACTACTATAAGTCTGCTCTTTTTCAGTTTGAAGACATTATGTCTTGTCCTGTCGCTACAGGCCTTTGCAACAAGCCTCTCTCCATCTTTCTTGTGAGCGCCCTTCAGGTGCGGGAAAGCCACAGTTACGTCCCCAAAACCTTCTGTTTTTCAGGCTAAACAAACCCAACTCTCTCAGCCATCCCTCACAGGAGAGGTTCTCCATCCCTCTTATCATCTTGGTGGTCTCTGGACTCTCTCCAACAGTTCCCTGTCCTTCCTGTGCTGAGGACCCCAGAGCTGGATGCAGCCCTGCAGGTGGGGTCTCACCAGAGCAGAGCAGAGGGGCAGAATCCCCCCCCGGCCCTGCTTGCCACTCTGCTTTGGATGCAGCCCAGGACACTATGAGGTTAGTTAAAAGAAACCCCTGAACACCAACATTAAAAAAACCAAAAAACCAATAACCCCCCCATACAGCTTTCTAGCTTCCTGTTTAGGAGAGAAAAGGAAAGCTGGAAAAGTATCCCACCTGCTACTTTCATTTTAAGCTCTCTGGCTCCTCCAGAAGGAAGATGAGTGAAGAGATATCTTCCTGGTGCCAGGTGTAATGTATTTCCTTCTGTAAAATTCCACGAAGCTTTGGGGAACATTTTTCTCATGTGATTTTATACAGGGCATCTTAGGGAAGACCAACATAGATTAAAAGCTGCATTTGAACTGCTAAAGACAAGAAGAGCAGAGGCAAATTGATCTAGCAATGTGTGAAAAAGCTTTGAAGGAACAGTTTCAAAGCCATTGCGGTGTCTTGCAAGTTCAGAGCTTGGGTGTGCAAAGAAGGCCAAGCACAGGCAGGTTTAAAATGAGCAACCATACTTTCCTTCAGAAACCCAAAATGTGTGCAAAACTGTGGGATTAAAAATATTTCCTTCTGCAACTTTCCCATGTTGCTACTTTGTGTTTTGTCAAATGCTTTCACTTCTGTTCTAACAATAGCGGAGGAATAAGCAAGAAGCTGAATCAAGCTGAGGACACAAAAGCAGGGGCTTTGCTTTCCATGGCAATTCTGCTAGGTTGGGACTTCTTATTCCTTCTTTACTGTAAAATAAAACCCACTGAAAAGTGTGAAAACCTTCTGGTTTTCCTTGGGTATGCTTTCTTTGTAGACCTGCTCAGGAGCAGAAAGGACATGCTCTTAACATGAAATGGGGTGCTCGCTTCCTGTGGTTATGTATTTCTCTTTGTTGGGAAGCCCAGAAAAGTCATTTATACCTCTGTGGCTGCACCAGGTCATGTTTGACTGAGGTGTTTCCTTGAAAACTGCTTTGTTTCAGCTTACTCATCATCTGTTTCACTGAAAACTAGCTCCTGCTTCATCATCATAATAAAATTATTCTCCATAAATTCAAAGGCTTTGGACCAAAGCTGCCCCTAGGTTAGCAGATGCAGAAATCATCTTTGCAGAAAGACAGTAGTTTACTGCAAAATACAAAACCATCTAGATAGTTCCTGCTGTTGTCTCCATCACCACCTTCATTATCATTATTTTTAAATTACTCTTCCTGAATTCTCCTGTTTTAATAGGGGCAGGATGTGTCCTGTAGACAGTGCAGCTTGCTAATATTTTGTACAACCTTTTATCTGGAGGCATCTTGTGTGCAAGAGGTGCAGCCATTGCCTGAATATTCCCTTCTGACTCTGATGGTGTTATTGCACCAAGAATCAAAAACTATGTAAAGTCAGCTGAAATTAATGCTTATTTGTGCTTCCGAGTGGATATGTAAGGTGTGTGAGAATTGGATCTTCTCAGGCAAGGTTGCAATAGCAAAAAGGCTCTCAGTACATTCATTATTATGTGGGAAAATACTTTTGGATTCACTCAGTTACACAGATGACTGTTTTAGTGTGGCCCTGCAGCCTTGTACATAAAGCATTGCCACTCCTACAAACAGGTCACAGACTTTGCAGTGAGTTTGCAAAGCCTCAGGCCTTGCTTTACCTGAATTTATCTTGACATGCCTGAATCTTCATTTTCACTTGCTTACACAACATTTTTTTCTGATCATGGGGTAACACGCACCACAAGTTTTTATTTGCCTTAGTTTTCAATGGCAATTGAGGTTCAACACATTTGAGCCTCTGAATCTCAAGGCATGAACTGGGACAATGAAGACTTGCTCATGATAAGAGAAGATCATGTTTGAGACCATCTGGGGAACTTGAAGAGGTGCATCCCAGAGTCTTGAGTGAGCTGGCAGATTTAGCACTTTAGCCTGCTTTTCCCTGTATTTGAAAAGTCATGGCAGTCAGGTAAAGTCCATACCCAGTGAAAAAGGGAAACATCACATCCATGCTTTTGAGAGGGTGAAAATAACAACCCTGGGAAATATCAGCCAGCCAACCTCACCTCTGTGCCCAGAAACATCATGGGACAGATACTCCAGGAAGGTATGTCAAGGCATTTAGGTGACATGGAGGCAATTAAACACAGGTAAAGTGGCTTCATCAGGAGCAAACCATGTTGTCAGTGAACAAGGAAAAAGCTACTAATGTCATCTACGTGGACTTCTGTAAAGCCCTTAGCATGGTCCCACACAATATTCTTGCTGTTAAACTGGAGATATTTGAGTTTGAGGGATGAATTATTTGATGGATAAGAAATTGTCTGGATCTTAGCACCCAAAGGGTTGCAGTCAATGGCTCAGTGTCCAAATGGAGACCTACGGGTGATCTTCCTCAGGACAGTATTTTGGGATGGTCGTTGTTCAATATCTTTATTTACGACAGAGACAGTAGCATTGAGAATAGCACCAGAAAGTCGGTAGATGACACCGCGAGGAAGAAAAAGCCATTGACACCAGCATTGTATTTCTCTCTGCAACAGACTTGGGTGGTGGATAACTTGCCACATTCCTCTCCACTCTCCAGAGTGCAACCATCAATATTAGGACCTGGAGAGCAGTGGAAGGCTGAGGACAACACCTAAGAAAGAGGTAGTAGCCTGGATGTGTGTGTAGGAATTTTAAGTGCATGGTTTCTTATTGCATCTTTTTCTCTGTAACAGAATTCTTTATTTACTTTTTCTCTCTTTTCCCATAATAATTGTATCTGTGCTAATACTGATGCCCTGATTACACTGTTAAGATTTCAATTATGTTAACAATAAATGCCACCTTTACACTCAAAATGAATTTTTTGTTTTACCATAGCAAGTTGTCAAGCATGACGAGATCACTGCTGCAGCCCAGCTGGTTTGCTGCAGAAGGACTACTGCTGGAGTCTGCACTAACTCCTTTTAGCTCAGGGCAACCACTAGTCAGGGCATAACCTAAAAGTAACATGATGGAGTGCACTAATACTGCCTGTTACAGATAGTGCTGTGTTGAGGAACACGTGCAGTGCAGGTATCTCAGTGCGAAGCTGCCGTACCAGCAGTAGGCTGAGCTCTGGAAGCAGGAGCCCAAGCTGAGCCAAGAGGCTGTGAGCTGCCAACCTTTAGCAGAACAAAGGGCATGGGAACCTGTGATGCAGCCAGGGGATAGGACACTCAGAGCCACAGCAGGAGCTGAAGACCTCAGACTTTGTTTCCCTGAGACTCTGGTGGATATAAAACCTAGTAATTCCTCTGTTTGGGGTCCCTCCTTGGAAGCACCTAGCTCAACCTGTCATTTGGTCATTTAGTTATTGCACCATGATTAAATTATTTTAAGGAGCTGGTTGTCTGAGATTCTGCTATGGGAAACCTGTGGTCAAGCTGGTAAGGACACCTGGTATGGCTGTGTGAGGGCGGGGTGTAACTGTGGAGGGGCTCTTGTCCTGACTTGGGTGGTGTGAAAGTGACTGCCAGAGTGGCTTCTGGATGGTTTGACAGGGAAGTTTCCTTAACATGGAGAATGACAAATATTTCTTAAATCTTCTATTTGATGTAGAAGTCCTTAAATCCTTTGAAAATGGTGGACTAATTTGTGGGTGAGGTATAACCTGGACATGGAAAATAAGTTTGGACTAGGAAGAAGATAAATGGTAAACCTTCATGGTGTTTAGTGGTAGAACTAGTGGGTGGACATGTGTTAGAAATCATGTCTGTCAGTAAGTAGTATTTAGGTAATGAAGATACCAAACCCGTGGTAAACTCAACGATGAGCTGTTGAAAGCAAGTGGCAAATATGCTTTTCCATATGACTCAAACTCATTATTACCCATATGACTCAAATCATTATTACCTCATTCTGAATAAGAGGAAAAGGCGATTGTTTGGTTGATGTTTCTCTCTTTTTTCATCAAAACACCCTGCTGAGTTGCGAGCTGGTCTGTGCAGCCCTCCCTTCCCATTGATGCTGTGGGGCAGGGTTAAGGGCTTTGGTAGCCACAGGCCCACACCACATGATATGCAAACACAAGATCCGAGGAAGGAGGGAGGCACCAGGGGACTGACCAGAAGCCTCCCTGGTGGGCCCCAAGCAGTGAGAAGATGTGCTGGATGAGTAACCATCCCCTTATCCCCTGATCTCAGCATGGCAGGCTATGGCCTGGCTCCTTCTGGCCCAGTTCAAAGCTGATGCCAGGAACAGCCATTAGCATCCCCTTCCTTGCCCCTGACACAATGCATCCTGTCAGAGCCCAGCACTGCCTCCAGTTCTTTTATTTGCTGCTGCAGCACTGAGGCCATCTGACATACACATGAAAATAAACTAAAAAGTCCTCAAAACTGTTCTGTAAAGTAGATAAAAATTAATTAATCAGAACAGAAAGCCAAGCACAGGACAATACGAACCAAATAGAAGTACCAGAAAAACACATCTCCGAGCTGCCTGTGCCACTCTCCCCAAAACAGAATCCAGCCCTAACTGGCTGCAGCAGAACTGGTGACAAGGGTCTTGTCATGTTGGAGTCTGCTCCATATTCTTAGTAGTGAGAAAACTACAAAGAGAGAAATGGGTTATAGTCGTAATTTATAATGAGATTTGGAGTGTCCAGCACAATGTAAATCTGAGGAGCAGTTCATCACAGACAGGAACAGCCTTGAGCCAAGAGCACTTGGAAATGGAGCTGCTTGTGTTGTCTGAGGCTGGAGGGCAGAACAACCTACAGGTATCCTCACTCTGTGTCTGTAAATGAGGGGACAGCTTAGGAGCAGTGGGTGGCAGGGAAGCAGGCAGATTTCTGGTGGACATCTCACAGATCCTGTTGGAATCTCCTCTGTGTTCTGCAAATTTGCAGAAGCGGAATAACTTCTTCAAATAACTTTAACTTGAAAATTTGAAACACTTCTGCCAAAACTGCTTGTTTCTGTTTGTCTATTTCCAGAAAACTCAGAGTATCAGCTGGGAGAACTTTTATCCTTGAACTATGTCCTATCCTGGAAGATCTGGAAACAAGTGTACAGGAAAAATCCTGCTGCTATCTTTTGAGCTACAACCAGGAGAAATCTGCTTAACTGATCTGTGAGGATGGTGCATCTGCAGTCCTGCCACCTGCAAGAGCTCTGGGAAGATGCATGTATGGCTGGCTTAGAGCTGGAAGGACCGAGCGGTTGTAGAACAATTGGCGGGGAGAAAAGACTCATCAGAGCTTTTATCTACTAAAATGGGAGTCTCCTAAAGTGAAAGAAACAGCACTTTCTTGACCATTTGCAAACCACAGTTTCTTGAAGTGTTTATGCCATGTCTGGAGTTTTTCTAGCTCTCAGAGCAGCAGGAGTAAGGAATCCCGCCACATAATGCATCCATTATTAGGGTTCATTTGACAGAGAAGCACAAAAGCTGTCAGAAAGGTCAACAGGTTTTGTCAATACTGACAGAGCCAGGGCTTTTTTCCCACCTAACATTTCCTTGGAAGTGACTAAGTAGTT
>VYZP01036526.1:1036-14545 GCA_013400635.1 Hypocryptadius cinnamomeus
TGTAATGGGCATGAGCAAACCCTCACAGGACTGCCAAGGCTACATCCATCAGTGTGCATCCAGGCAACAACTCAATAGAATGTGACAATGGCATTTATTAATGACACAACACTACGAGACCTTGTCAATAGAAAGCATTGTAATACAATACAAAAACTGAATGTCCTTGAGGGTTACAGCAGCAACAAAATGCTGATAAAATTCAACAGTAGAAATGCAAGGTCATGCACTTATGGACTAATAATATTTCTGCCAGAAGATGGGAGTGACAGCTGGAAATGAACAAAAGCATAAATAATAGGCACAGCCATTGATCACAAAGTGACTGAGAGGTTTAAACCTGACCCTTCTAGGCAAGAAAGTACATAGCACCCTAGAAAGTTTCAAGAGCAATATTCTACAAAGGCATAGTAAAATCTCATCTGGAGTTATGTACACTTTTGACTAGACATGTACTAGAAAAATTCATTCAAGTAGGAAGAGGCAGAGAGTGGGGGCCTTGATGAAGAACAGAAGCACTGCATTAGGCAGTCTTAGAGAGATACCCAGTGCAGCTATCAGAAATAGCCTAGCCACATTATTAGACTGATCTAATCACTAGTTATTCACACACACAAAAAAGATATACAGGAAGGCAATCTGGCTTACTTAGACTAGAAAAATGAAGACATATAACATCCCCTGAAATGTAAAAAACAGCTATAAAAAATACATGAGAAAAAACACATAGAAAAAAACTAGTTATGCTACATTACAGTGGTGGCACACACAAAAAATAAGCAGACACAAAAAAACCCAAAACAACATCACCACAACAAAAATAAATAAATTTGTTTAGCCAGAAAGCTAAAAAAAAAATTAAAACTTGCAGTTTCATCAACAGAGATCTGGAATAGCAATGTTACCAATGCTTTATTTTGGTGGCACACTAATGGTCATTAAAAAAATGTGCTTAAAACACAAGCTTTTTTTAGCCTATTTGAAATCCCTCAAGGCCAAAGATCTCTCAACACACCTATAAATCTCAAAAATCTGCTTTATCTGTTCTGAATGATGAATTGGAAGAGACTTCAGAAGTGAAGTTTTGATGTGTGGAAACAAGGGTCACCTTTTTAACTCTGTCAACTCAATAACAGATTTAAACTGCCCCATAACAGCCAGATGAATTCATAAACATAAAACACTCATGTCTCAAAGATTTGTTTCCTTTTTGAAATGTTTTAAACATGTATCTGAAGAGTGAAGAGGAAGAGAAAGTTACTTACAGCAGTTGACAGCCGGGATGCCAAGGTCATTTCCAAATTTCCTTTGAGACCAAGAAGTGCAGGAACCAAGATAAAGACTTCAGTAACATTCTTGAACACATCCCAGTGCTATACAAAGGATACAGTGGGAAACATTTAATTGAAAAATTCTCTTTAGACCATCAACAAACTATTCAAAAAATTCTGTAAATCATAACTTAACCCTCTAAAAAAAATTAATCTATTTGTATTAGACCTAAAAGTCTGAAGTCAGAACTGTTACCAATTTAGATAAAACAGATATATGACTGTATATTACTACTTCAAAGATGAGAAGACTATAAGCAAGAGGTATAAAACTTGGCCTTAAAACAATTGTAGTTAAAAAAAAGATGCCATTAATTTGAAGCATTTGTTTTTAATTATTTAAAATAGTCCCATACTATGACTGCTCTTGAATTCTGCTCTTAATTTTCAGTATTTTCATCTTTTCCTTTCAAGCTGTGTAGAAACCTCACATAAAACCAGCAAGGAATTAATTGTCATATGAACAGAGCCTGTAAGTAAAAAAAGCTTGCCTATTATTTTACCTCTGAGTGTGAAATTTACAAGAGCATAGCTTTCCAAAACCCAGATTTTTTTAAAGAAAATTATTTTCCTTTTTTGTGCACCAAGTTCTCAGCACTGAAGTGCTATGCTACTTTGTATGTCTTGTCAACCCATGTATTTACTTTGTCATCATTTACCAACTATAACTAAACTAACAAAACTGTAAATCATTTTTTTATTCAGGGATTTCCAATAATTTAAATTATTGTTTTAATGAAAATAAAAGGATTCAATTAAAGCATCTGTACAAAGAATAAATTTGTAAGATGTACATGTACAAAGCACCAGACTGGTGTCAAACAGCCCAAGGAAGCAGTAAAGTTTGTATGTGAAATTTTATTTACCTTTTTTTTTGACATAACAAAGTCTCTTTCCATTGCAACTGATTGAAGTCCAAGCTTCCACTACTTTCTCAAAATTTTGAGTGACAAAGATTGTCACCTCTTCCTCTTATTTTAATTAACTTTGTAAACTCTTTTAAGTGTAGCTAAAGAAATTCCTATACCTGAGCAAAGCAAAACCAAACAAAAGTGGGGAAATCCACACAGATTAATCCACAGACTAATCCACAGATTAATTTCTGTATTGTATTTTGGTTTAAATATTGTGCTTATTTGAAACTTTTTAAATAAGTTCATAGTAGCAGAACAGCAGACAGACCCAATTACATCTCAATATTGCAGACATCTACAATGTCACATGGTAGAACTACAGACCTCACAGACTACCTGTTACAAAAGTCTTACAAAGCAAATACCAACCTGTACAATATCCAATACCATGCCAGCAGAAACAGTTCCAAACCCTGCCAGCAAAAAAGGTACGAGTATCTGCAGTGCCATAATACTGCTCGATTCTTTGGGTTGTTTTCTGCTTCCTTCCACAATGATATCCTCATTACTGTCACTAGAGAGAGTGTCATCCTGCAACATGGCATCTGTTTCTGAAGTGTCCATTCCATCACAGTAATTGTAACTGGCAAAATCATCATATTTAGGGCTACAGCTGGATGAGCTGTGTGCATTGCTACCATGAAAGCTTGCTTCTGAGAAGTGATGGTACTCTGTGTGTTGTTCAGACCTGACATTAAAATTGTGTCCTGCTGGTTGCAATCCATCTTGCCAGACACCATTCACCTTTTTGTGTCTTTCCTCTTGGTTTATTTGGTAAACAACAGGAACCATACTTAAAAGCAGCCTCAAAAATTTATCAGACTGAATTGTATTAAGATTTATGGTCCAGTTTACAAAGCCTTCTCTGTCATGGACTTTGCTATTTGTTTTGGAGATAGCAGATCTGCCTTTACAGTTAGTCATAGTGCTACAGGAGTACAAGTTGAAAAGCACTTTGTTCTTCAGATGTCAGCCAAGAAATCTTGCAGGTGAGTCACCAAGTGCCACACTTACACATGGACCAAAATGTTCCTTTTTTGCAAGCAAAAGTGTTTTTCCATTGCTCTCAAATCTTCAACAATTCCATAAGCAAGAGTGGGTCTGCAAAAAGAGTAGAAAGTATATATTTGCTTCTAAAATATTTTAACTCTACAGTTAAACACTGGTTTAATTTTTCAGATCACAATCTTTTCTGTTTTCTGTTTACCGTGATTTAAGGTGAGGCTGTTTCTACTTTGACATTTCCATCACGGTAAGAAAATAAACAATGATATACTGACAGTCTCAAGTCCTTTCACATTCCCTCCATCAGAAGCCACTTCACCTTCCTTTTCTTCAGTCTTCATGTTGTGGTAATAATTGTAGCAATTTACTAAAAAGAACAGTTCTAATTTGACTCAAAGCTTTGCTGACTTTGGTATTTATTACTAACCTCCATAAATACAAGTAAATTATTGGCATAAACAGAGAAACAATGGTCAGGGAGACTGCATCAGCATGATGTAGGATAACACAATTCCACATGACTTTGTATCTATGCAAAGCTGTGAAAACATTTTACAGACGGCAGGAAATAAAAATATTTTAGATCTGGAGGACTTTTAATCTGCATTTCCTACGAAACTCTGCTTCCTATGATCATATATTTTATGTTATGATTCCTATACTTCCCTTCCCTCTGTTCCAAAGCTTATAAGTCATCCAGTATTTTTAGAGCAATTTCAGACACACTTTACAGGGAGTGGAGATGTCAAAGCTTTTAGCAACTAATAGCCTTGTAAGAGATCCAAGTTTGTGCCTTTGCTGTTAGGTGTCTTCAACATTAGCTGAGATAACTCACTCCAACATGGCCAGAGCAAGTCCACTTCAAAATTCCTGCTGCTCACAGAACTACTACTTCAGAGCATACAGAGAGAAGGTAACTATGAACCCTTCTGAATGTAACTAAATGTAACTCACAGAACTACTAGATTTGGGTTTTTTGAGTGAAAAGACTCAGAAGCAACATAGTGATTTTCCCTCTACCATTTGCTTTATCCAAGGGAGCTCTGACCAAGAAACAAATATTTAAAAAATGACAATGAAATGTACGGCTTGATCTAGAAAGAAGTCAAGTTTTGCAAGAAACAGCAATCTTTTTTCCACAAGACCAACAGAGAAATTTAAGCAACCAAGATTCCTGCAATCTTTTGCCACTCTGTAGCAGATTGTGCTTTGTTGAATCTTTCAGTTTCATAAAAAACTCCTAGGTCTCAATTCTGGTTTCCATAGACTTTAATTAGGAATAACAAAACAACTTTTGCTGCTATCCCGGAGCAGCTCTAACCACAGGTCAAAATGGTGCCTTGTTGTGTGCTACAGAAAGCCAGAACAAAAAGAAGAAGAAATTGAAGGATTTCACTTCACTCCCAGGAAAATGCATTGAGAAAATTTTCTGACAGCTTTAGCAATGCAGAGTCTGGCTCTCATTGCAGTTTCTCCCATATGTCCTCCAGTCGCATCACCAGAGTGCTAGACCAGTGACTCATGGAAATTATTCACTGCTCTGCAACTCTGGCCAAAAATATTTGGGTTAATTATCCATATCTTTTTTAACATATGGATTGTTCTCCTTTTAAATTTTTATATTTTATTTGGTTTGTAAAGAAATGAATCCTTTGATAAGATTGTGGTTTCATTTAATATAAGAAAGTATTAAGAAATGGAAATCATACTTAAAAGGGAAAAAAAAAAGGGAACAGAAAAATTATTTGGTCAAGTTCCAAATGGAGGAAGGGTTAGCGTGGATGGCTAGCAATTGAATAGTACAGAGCAGCTTGGATGACAGCCATTTACGTTTTTCCTACCACAAAGACTTAGAATGACAAAATGTGAACTCAGTGATAAATGCTGGAAAATGAGAATTTAAGAAGATAAACTGAAAACCATAGAACCATAGAACTGTTTAGGTTGGAAAAGTATTGTATAGTATAATATACAGGAAAGAGTAATTGTTCCTTCAGAGCATACAGAGAGAAGATAACTATGAACCCTTCTAAATGTAACCAAATGTAACTAATTTCTAAACATGTGTTCCAACAAAAATAATTTTCTAAATGTCATCTGGTGCAATATTTTCATCCTAAGTTACAGGATGCTAATAATTGCTGTATTTTCAGGGGTATTTTGTGCCTACAAGATGCAGCAAACCTTGTTGTTGGTGTTGTTCTAAGGAAGAACAAAAACTTCCCAAGAAGCTTTATCATTGACAAGAAAAATGCCTATGTTGTTGTATTGTCTAGAAAAAATACGGGAGCTAAAAAAGCAAGCTCTGCTAAAATAATTCGTATGAAGAAAAGGCAGTAAAAATCTCAAAAATCTCTTTCCCAGTCTCTGTAGAAAGAGGAGATAAGTGGTTCTGGTTTCTTGACATATAATCTGGAGATTACAGAAAAAGATTAAGTACTGGAAAAAAAAAAAAGAGACAAAGACCCTTTGAGAAAGCAGCCTCAGGTTTATCATAGCTGGCATATTAGATATGAAATGAAAGGACACCTTGTCTTTGTCCCTACAGGCAAAATAATAAGTTACACCCAAACTATGGAAATAATTATTCCCTCTTCCATATTGTTTTCTAAGTATCTACTTTCAATAATTTCTTCTTTTCCTTCATATATTTTGTAGCACATAACAATGACTACGTACTACCCACCTCTTTCTCTCAGTCCTGCAAGCATACACAAACATAAACAAATAGTTCTGCAAACATAAACAAATAACAAATTCAGTCATACCCTGCCATTCACTGAAGATGTGTTCCTGAAAAATGAAACACTTGGCAATCCAAAAGAGAGCGAGCCAATTTCACCCATAAGAGTTAATACAATGCATGCAGCAATTTAAAAAATGCACATGGAGACAGTGTACGTGATGGACAGGAAGAAATAAATGTTGTAGAAAACAGGACCACAAAATGGGAGAGATGCTGACTTTTGGAAATGCAAAGCTGCTTTAGAAAGATCTCAGGTACATCAGCTATGAAACTGAACACCTGACCATTATGACGTTTTTCCATCCTTCACCTAGGATTAGCTTGCTTCATCTGAGAAAGATCAAATGACCAAAAAAATTCAAGGAAGAAGCTCAAAGAACTCTCTTCATTATTGCCCAAAGAATTGTCCACATTGTTCCAGACACACCTACAATGCTGTTCTCAAGAGCATGGGAAAGAAAATGCTTCTTCCTTACTTCCCCTTGGTTTAAAGAACATCTAGCATTAGCAGGATTAAGGGACCAGATTCCACAGCTAAATTTGATCAGATAGATATTAGACTGCCAACAATTCATTTAAAGTGTGAACACAATAAATCATTGTGACCTTTTAAGAACCTTCAAAAAAAGGGGAAGGAGGAAGAATCAAGCATGAAATTTCTATAGAGTAAACATTATGACAGGCTAAAATAAATACTTACCAAAGTTTAGGTCTAG
The DNA here is from genome assembly GCA_013400635.1 of Hypocryptadius cinnamomeus. Lineage (NCBI taxonomy): Eukaryota > Metazoa > Chordata > Aves > Passeriformes > Zosteropidae > Hypocryptadius > Hypocryptadius cinnamomeus. The sequence continues at coordinate 7,749 of VYZP01036526.1, forward strand.
GGAAATTTCTGATTTCTTTCAGAGCTTGGCTAACAAAACCAAAAGATAACATCTATCTAAATAATTCTGAGGGCTTTCATGGGACACCACAGCTGAAACCTGTTTTTCCTAAAAGTTGCCAACATTTTTTTACAGGTGGTCTTTTAAAGCATTGATAATCTCTACAGTGCACTTCTAGGCAGTCCACAATAAAATACCATTGTGTAAACATGCCTGTCTGAGAAATGCCTCTCAGGACAAGAACAAGCCTTGGAAAGGGATTCAGGAAAGTAATATGAAACACTAACAAAACACTGAACTTTAATATTTTGCCATAATAAGCAAAGATGAAGCTGGATTATTCCTTGGCACAAAAGACTCTTCTTGTGTCTTCAGAGACGAAACTAGACTCTTCTCACTGAAAGGATGAGAGATAGCAGGCACAAATTGAAACATTGAAAATGGCATTTGAATATAAGAAAAAGCTGGGGGGGTTATAGTGGCTGAACACTGATTCAGACAAGTTCTGGAGACTCCATCCTTGGTGATATTTGAAACCAAAGTGGACATGGCCCCAAGAAACCTGTTCTTCTTGACCCTACACTGAGCAGACATGGCTGAATAGAAAATTTGCTGAGATTCCTTCTGACCTCAGCAATTCTGAGATTCTGTAAAGCTGGAAATATGAGGTTTTGGGAGCATTCTTTAAGTTCAGAATACAGGTGACACAGGGATGTGCACGGCCTCTTCTCCACTACTGTCTTGTGTATACATACAAGTGTCAGTATCACACTGACACCCTTATCACAGCCAGGGCTAATCAGTTATATTAGTGTAGTGGGCATTTCAGTAGAAAGGGAATGCTATATCATATCACCTCAGCATTACAGAGAGTAAACAGGTTATATTATCATCAACCATTCCACAGAATCTGGAAACCAATGTGGCACACTGGGCTAAGATTACTTATACCAGATATTGAGGGTAGCATGTAAAAGGCTGCAAGACATGCTGAAAATCAACATATGTTGCATGCAAGGCAGATATAAGACCATTACATACCATTCTAAGTACTATGCAGTAAATTGGTTAACACTGTGTTTATTGTATGGCAGTTGCTGGTTAAATTAACAGCAAAAGAAACAAATAACAAGAGGAAAAAAACAGACTAAAGAACCTCCAGATGCCTTCTTGACAGTAAGGCACTGAACAACCTGCCACCCACAGGCTCAGTTTTCAGAGAAGTTTGAGACTGCTGCATTCCACTTCCTGAACATGGCAGCTTTCGATTTTGGCCCCGAGGAGGAGAAAAGCAAGTGAGAGAAAAAGACTTGGTTTGACTCTGCACTTTTAAGGCAAGTCATCTAGAAAAGACCAAAACAGAGTCAAAACACAGCAGCAAGGCTGTGAAATGTGGTTGGCTGTAAAATGACCCAAATCGAATACCAGCATGAAAAATACCAGGCAAATCACATCCTTCAGCCCATCAAAATCAGGTGGGTAAGTATGAAATGTAAGAGTTAATGCAGTCCTCTAGATTAAGTAACCAGTAAGTATTTACCAGGACGAATCCTAACTACTCTTTGGGATCCTGATTACAGGTCTCTACTGTCATCACTAAGGAGAGATTAATTACTTATTAATTCAGGCACTAGTTTATAGATTTCCTATTATTGTACAGGTATTTGAAAAGAAAATGATACTCTGTTATTTTTCCTCCTGAAGTATCTACCAGGCATACTACAGTATTTATGGATCCAGTTTCACAACCTCTTTAGGGCAGTAGATGTAGGGAATGCTGCCAAAACAGGTCATCCTATCTGCTCTCATTTTTTTACCCACATTACTAAACTGGTAAAGTGAGGATAACTAGGCATGTATTCTAAACATTGCTAGGACTCTTCCTAAAGACTAAACAATTATTTTATTTTATATGATCCACATACTGTAGTGTGGTCTATAACCTAGATTCAAATGTGAGTGAAGAAGACACACAACTATATCCTGGACAGTGGGCCAGAGGAAGCAGCAATTATAACATTGAACGAAACTAGAGAAATAGACAGCTACAACCTGAAGTTAACTGAGGATTAACGAGAGAGTAGAAAGTAAAGTAGAATAAATCACAAAAAGCTCTTATGTTTTGGCAGAAAAGTATGGAAAGAGAATGAATGTGCCATCACACGTTAATTACACGTTAATTAACGTTTGTAAACAAAAAAGAGGTAGTCGTTGAAGTCTGTACATGTGCTGTTCAGGTAGAGGTTCCTTGCTTGTCTAGCGATGCATCTGCGGTGACCATCTGGCACATTTTTATGGGTGCAAAGGTGGGAACAGAACCGCTTGCACTTACGGGTGTAAAGAGTGCCAAGGAATAGGGGCTACTGGCAATGTTGGGCAGGACTTGTGCAGGCACAGAGAAACCGAAGAAAAGGCTCATTGTCCCGGCTACCTGGAGCAGTGCATAATTACGCGCACATGATGGAACGCGTGGGCTGCGGGGCTCTGAGGAGGGTACCGCGCAGGGTACCGGGGCGCGGGCGGCCAAACGCGCGGCAGCATCCGCGCTCCGGCCGAGGACACCGGCCCGCCCGGCGAGCAGCGGAGCCCGCCCGGCGGCGGGGGCAGCCGCGGGGTGNCCGTGCCCGTGGTCGCTGCCAGCCTGGCCCCCGGGGCGAACCCCGCTGCCCGCGCTGCGAGACCCGCCCGCGTCCCCCTGCCGCTGCGCCTTGCCGCCCCTCGGCGGCAGCGGGGGGCGAAGCTGCACCCCGCCTCGCTGCCCCGCAAGGCCCGGCTGGTGCTCCGCAGCCGGGACAACAAAGCGCTGGAGAGTGGGGCGCCAGGGCAGCGCCGGCGCTGGCGGTGCCTTTGCTTCCACTCGCAGAAGCTTTCTTGGCCGTAGCACAGGAGTCGCCGGTTTGTGCTGACTCCTGACTACCAGCTACCAGGACGTTGTCGCTCTTTCCTGCCAGTTGGCAAAAAGCAGCTTCCTCAGGAATCCAATTTTGGGTCAGTTGGAATATCCTTGTTCTTGCCCAACTGGACTGTACACCCTGCAAACAGCGTGTAAGTCTGCGAGTTCCTCCCTTGGCATCAGCTGCCTCTGTTTAACTAAGTACGGAGCCAAGGCTTTGCTGGACTCCTGTTTTGCAAAACACTTAATATTAACACTTTACATTAATACATTGAAACAGTCAAGCCAGCTAAATTTGTGCATTTATTATCAGTACTAGTACTATTCCTCAATTGTTGCTCAACACTTTGAAGTGGTGAGGATGCCTTAACCGGAAGGTAAAAGGGAAGAAAGGAAGAAAGAGGATGAAAAGAGAAGATTTAATGATGGTGACAGCACCCAAGCCCACAGCATCCCTTTTCCTGTCTACAGAGAGAAAAAAAGACAGCATGGGCAAGTCACCAAGTGTCTGCCATAAGCAGGAGCTAGCTGCAGTGGGGAAATGTATTTGCAGGACTGGGGCCAAAACATTCTGCATTAGGAGAGTGAAACATATGGGATCAGCTTGAACATTCAGGTCAATACCACCTTAAATGAGTGAAGCAGCCCAGACTTTGGAGCTAATAATTCAGGTGTCTCAAGGCTGTATTTATTGGGGATTTGGGCTGCAGATACCCTAGTAGCAACCCTATATATCCATGGCCTGTGTGAGCTCAGGTGTTACACAGCTTGGATACTCAGCTGGGCTACCCTACACATCAGATAAAGATCACATCTGCCGTTGTTGCCAACAGGTGAGACTGTAAACCTGAGGTTTGGGAATAGCACCTGAGGGTGCTTTTTCTGGCTTTTCTAATTGCTTGTCTGGTTATCTTGGGCAATCACTTCATCACTCACTACTACAGGTTCCTTGACAGCATTATGCCCCACCCTCCACGGAAATCACATAATACCCATGGATGAAGTATATTGTTTGAGGTTCACACACTATTATTTTGGGTTGTGTACAAATTCAGAAAGACTCGCTTTTGAGGCCCAAGGCAAAAACCTCAGCCCTCAAGATTTTTCAGTCATTAAAGCTAATGGTGGGATTTTTCTGGGAAATGGAAATTCTGGAGTGCAGCTGGGGAGGAAAGGTGCAGGTAGAAAATTCAGTGGAATGCACCTGGCATTGTGGGTGCACTGGGCTGGGGAAGTGGCAGAGGGCACTCGTTTGGACAGTCTGTCAGGAAAAGAGCAGGGTGGTCTCTTGCTTGAGGCCTTGCAGAGGTTTGCTTCTTATTCATGTTAATTCCAAGATACTGGGATCTGGGTGGCTGTGTGGTTGGGTTTTTTCCTTTGTCATTTTTCTGTGTCCTTTGCAATGAGGGCCTATAAACACCACTTACCTGATTACTATTTATTCTCATTTTCATCTTGAACTTCCTATCTTGTTTCTTATGAACCATTCAGTTTTCTTTTTGCAGTTTTCACGTTGTCTAGGTGTGAAAGGACAGAAACTGCAGAACAGATAAGGACAGAGATTGCAGAAGAAATCCTGAATAACAGGCTGTTAGTATCAGTGTCAGCTGAACTTGGTGGTTGTGTAAGTTTCTTTTCCAAAGGATGATTAAAACTCCCTCAGGCTCTGATATTTAATTTTAGGTTCATTTATCAAATTCTGAAAATGAAAATGGAAAAGTTTTGATAGACAAGCAGCTACTGGCAGGCATTTAGGTGATGTTACCTGCCGGCAGGTTGGTTCCACAGGCTCTTCATGGTGATGGGATGGACTTTTTGTGCCAAATCACAGAATCAATCAGGTTGGAAGGGACCATAGTGGATCATCTGGTCCAACCTCCCTGCTGAAGCAGGGTTAGCACAGAATTGTGTCCAAAGAGTTTTGAATATCTCCAGCATGGGAGACTCCACAATGTGTCTGAGCAATCTGTTCTACTGTGTGGTCACCTGCACAGTAAAGAAGGTCTTCCTCATGTTCAGGTGGAACTTCCTGTGCATCAGTTTCTGCCTCTTGTCCTTCTGCCTCCTGTCGCTTGGTACCACCAAAAAGAGCCTGGTTCCATCCTCTTGTCACTCTTGCCGCTGAAGAAATCTCCTCTCAGTTATCTCTTCTCAAAGCTAAACAGNGGGCCTCCGGTGACCCACTGGTGATTGCATCCCGCGTGTATTGAAGAGCTGCCCTCCCGGGGAGGGGGAATACGGAGCAGATAAGCGGGGAAATCCACGCCAAGCTATGGGGAGTCGTAACGACGTTTTTATGAGAACAAAGTTAAAAAGACACAACGCTGCGCTTTAGTTAATGATACCGGGAGGATGGCTCCGTTGGTGGTCGTAAAGATAATGAGGATAATTAATGCCGAATTCCCTGGCATCCGTTTGGGTTTTCCGGCGCTGCTGCTGCCCACACTTAGCGGAGGTCATTGGCACCGGCATTTAAATCAGTGCGACTGGCATGCCTCAGCTCCCACCTCACCGTGCCCTGCAGAGGGCAATTAGAGCTTGTTTTTCTATGGGTTATAGCTCTGGCTTAATCAAACTTTGTCTCAAAAACAGCTTAAGGAGCTTTAGCTTAAACTCAAGGAGTGTGTGAGAGGTGACCGGCAGGCTGAGACCCCTGGCCTGTATAGCCCGATATTTCTTCCAAGAGCAGCAAAAGCAGATGGCAATCACGGAGAACTTGTGAGCGTAAGCACTTCAATACTCGTTTGTTTGTTTGTTTGTTTGCAGGGCTGGAAGACATTTTGCTGATTAATTCAAAATGTAGCAGCAAGAAGGCCACAACTTTACAGACGGTTAAGGTGCCAAGGAGCAATGGTAAGTACGGAGGAGCTTGTCCCTGGTACTGTGTCGGGTAGTAGGTGTCACATTTGTGACACAACTTTTGCTTTGGTGCTTTCCTTGGAAAGGGAGAAGCTTTTGTGNGAAGCAGGGTTAGCACAGAATTGTGTCCAAAGAGTTTTGAATATCTCCAGCATGGGAGACTCCACAATGTGTCTGAGCAATCTGTTCTACTGTGTGGTCACCTGCACAGTAAAGAAGGTCTTCCTCATGTTCAGGTGGAACTTCCTGTGCATCAGTTTCTGCCTCTTGTCCTTCTGCCTCCTGTCGCTTGGTACCACCAAAAAGAGCCTGGTTCCATCCTCTTGTCACTCTTGCCGCTGAAGAAATCTCCTCTCAGTTATCTCTTCTCAAAGCTAAACAGGCCTCCAGCTGCCTCAGCCCTTCCTCTTAAAGAGATGCTTCGGTTCCTTAATCACCGTTGTTGCCTCCGCTGGCCGCGCTCCAGGGACTCCATGTCCCTCCTGTCCTGAGGAGCGCAGAACCGGACACAGCCCTCCAGATGTGCCTCACCAGGGCTGAGCAGAGGAGCAGGACCACCAACCTCGACCTGCTGGCACNGCATCAGTTTCTGCCTCTTGTCCTTCTGCCTCCTGTCGCTTGGTACCACCAAAAAGAGCCTGGTTCCATCCTCTTGTCACTCTTGCCGCTGAAGAAATCTCCTCTCAGTTCTCTCTTCTCAAAGCTAAGCAGGCCTCCAGCTGCCTCAGCCCTTCCTCTTAAAGAGATGCTTCGGTTCCTTAATCACCGTTGTTGCCTCCGCTGGCCGCGCTCCAGGGACTCCATGTCCCTCCTGTCCTGAGGAGCGCAGAACCGGACACAGCCCTCCAGATGTGCCTCACCAGGGCTGAGCAGAGGAGCAGGACCACCAACCTCGACCTGCTGGCACGCCAGGACACCGCTGCCCTAGCCTTTGCCCTCGCTGTGTTTCAGGAGGTGCAGGCCGTGTCACCACCGTGTCCCCCCGCGCGCTGTCCCCGCTGTCGCGCGCGGGCGGCGGCGCCGCTGCTCCTCCCGCCCGGCAGGG
>VYZP01036547.1:3543-15293 GCA_013400635.1 Hypocryptadius cinnamomeus
AAATTCAAATATTTGAATATGTATGCCTTTTGGGAATTTCCCTGTTTAAATATTAGTGCTTACTAAGAAAATGTTGAAGAAATTTAAGATTAGGCATTACATTTAATGAGGTTCCTGTATCTAAAAAAAACCAAACAAAAAAACCCCTACAAAATCTATCACACATATCAAAAATTTCCCATGACAAAAAGGGGCTATAATAACCTAGGTTCTCCCTTAGAATAAGACGTAGATTTGTACCACTGTCAAATGATATTAGCTCCATATCACACTCGCGCCAGTTTCCTGATGAAATAAAGGCCCATATTTTGCCATCAGGGCTCAGCAGTGCCCTTCCTCACAATTTGTTCCACTGAAATGAATTGCTGTTTTGCTAGGAAGAATTGTAGGCTGCCCTAGTCTGGACCTATATGGTGAATGGAAAGAAACAGCTTGCCTTTCTATTGATTCCTTCAGGATGCTATCATTAAACTTCAGTGACATTAAGTATATATAATTAAGTGTATATAATTTTAGACTATGAAGTTACTTGTTACTTTTCACAACATTCATCCACAATTTCACATTTTCTTTGGCATTATATCTTTAAATAATACAAAGATACATGGCATTTAAAACTCAGAAAGACCTTTGGCCTTTAACCTTAAAAGATCTTTATGTGGAGGCCCATAGTGGATTGATTTTTGACAGTACAGTGACAGAGCCATACAAAAAAGGTATTCATATTGACCAAGTCAGTGGATATTTCAGGTCAAAATGTCAGCAGTTGTCTTTTTCAGCTGACATCCTGGTCTGAAAAAGTTGGATTTAACGTTTACTTGAGTCTGATATTTTCATTTCTTGCCATACATGGCTGTAGCTCACCGGAATGCCTTTCAGTTTCTTCCTCGGAAAATGCTAAATAAATAAGTTCTCACTTTACCTACTGACTGAATAAGAATACAAAAACAACAGACAGCTGTGAGGCATCTGCGTGTCACACAAACACTGTTGGCACTGTTCCTGCATTCAAGAGATCATCAAGAGCCCAGTAAATAAGCTTTCTTCACTAAAGACCACTTTTGTCCATGATCATTGAAGCTGTGCTTTACTCATACATCTTCTGAATTCCTCTTTTCTTCAGTAATCACACATGCCTAGCATGATGGCTGATTCTATTCTACAGTCCTGGGCCATATAATTATGTGGGTAATTGGCAGACAAGATGTTGTGAATACCTGAATCCCAGGTTAATTGAGAAACTAACACCTGCCTGAACTGTGCTGTTGTAATGGATGCAATAATACAACAAGATCAGGTCCTATTGAGTTGCAAAATCTTTTCATAAAAGGGGTTTTGATCTCCCCTCCTTTGATTTGAGGGCAGTGGTAAACTAAAGTATTATGCCTTTGTTGAAGCCTATAAAAGATGAATCTGAAGCTGAAAATGAAGATGCTTCCAGTTAATATACACTGAGAAAAATCAGTGAGCACCTATCTTTTGCATCCTTCAGTTAGAAAAGAAATAACTGATATAGCTGTCAACAGAACTGTAGTTAATAACAACATCACAATTCACCCTAGAGTAACCCAAGTTGTTACCTAGGTAATACAAGCTGCAAAACTTGGATTAACAAGGTACAGAATGGCCAAAATCACCACTGCCACCACTGAACATCCCAAGCTGGGCAAGCCTGGTGGCACTGCTCAGAAGAGGTTGTTCTAGATGGCATGAGGCTGATTTTCTGGTGCCTGGTTCTTCGTACCATGAGGCCACAGGACACGAGTTCCCGTGCTACCTGTGTTACCTTCTCCCTGACAAAATATTGGCAATGGCACACCCCTACAGCACAGACAGACTGGCAGACCTGTCAGAAGAGCTGACAAAGCATTGCAGCAAGGACTTCCACACCACAGAAAGACCACAAGAACAAGTATCCCTAACTCGACAAAATGTTTCAGGAAAACACAGCTTTCCTTGTTCTTTTTGTGAAATCATGGTTTTTGTTTTTTTTTTTAAATCAAATCTTCTGGACTATTTTAAACATAGCTTTTACCTTATATAACTAGTTTCTGAGAAGCTTTTCAGTTTAAACAGACCTCTATTGAAAGAGTGTACTGGATCAGTGCAGAAAATGGAAGCAGTTTGGCAATAGAACCTGATTGAGAGATAGATAGATAGATAGATAGATAGCTATAGAGATAGCTATAGAGATAGATAGATATAAAGATAGATATATATGAACAAACTAATGTTGTGCAGTTGCTTGCAAGAGCAGAGGACAGCGCTCAATGATCCAGAAGGTCCTGTTTTTCTAAGTTAAACAAGATATTTCTATGTTAGAATACATGTTGGTTCTACTTATAATGGTGCAAGCTGTATAAAGCTACTATACCCTTTGTAAACAGAAAGCAAATTTGAAAAAAATTTAAAAGCCAAAATATAGCCAGAAGATTTGAGATTTTCAAAAGCCCATGGTCCTCAGATTACTTACTCAAGTAATCTGATTACAGAGTTCTCTGTGAATTGCTTGACCACCCCAGTTGACTCTGAACATCACAATCAATTTATTTGTCTCAAGACTAATAGGGGGAAAAAAGATTTCAGGAATGAAAAGATTTTATTGGAATGAAATGAAGCACTGAAATGCTTCATTTTTACTGAAACAAAATGCCTGCTTTAGAAGTCATGAGAGGCACAATCACAACAATTAACAGCAAAAAAGAAGCGAGGAGGAGGAGGGAGTTGGGAAATGGAGATCCCAAATTTCACCTGTTACATAGGCCTCTGTTTAAATGTAATATAGCTGCAAAAGAAAGGCAATATACTTTGGCTGACACCTTTGCAGAGACATTTTGACGTGAAAAAACTTAAACAGTCAAAACATGAAAGTCATGACATGAAAAATCTTAAACAGGGACAAGTAGTTAAACATAGGATATTGTGTCTCTCTGGAAATCATATAACTGTAGAAAAGCTGCATTAAAAGTAACAACAATATTTCATGATAGAAGATCAGTGTGGTTTTAGAAGCTGAACAGCAAACCTGAGCATGTTTATCAACCCACTGTTTTCAAAATCTTTCAGCAAAAGGCTCTATATATCTTACTGTATCATTTTTTCCACCCAACAGGGTCTGATTTTTTTTCAAGCTGAGCACTGTCTGAATAGCTTCCCGAATGTCTTTGTTTAGGTCTGGTCTATAGATCCCACCTTACTCCCACTGATGTTAGAAGGAAACTCTCTTAGCAGACATCCTGTGGGATGACAATATGTAATTCTGCATTTGTTTCCAGCATCTCACATCCACCCCATCAGAAGTTGTGAATAACTCTTATATCTGGCAATACATTCTTATTTGTGAGCAACAAGGCTAGTAAAGACATTGTTTTTAAAGATGTTTTTCTACTAGGACATAGCCAAATCTCAATTACCTACTCCAGTGTTAAACTCTGAGTATGAAACAGTGCAAATAAATAGAAAATCAGATGAAAGCTGTGCATAAATGTAGGTTTAATCTCACTCAGCTGCCTCAGTAAACTCGCAGGTACTGTCCAGACTGGATTTCACTGAAAAACATCTATGGTACATAAATGCCATCTTATCAAGTGTGGCATCCTCTCACATGATCACCTCTCCTGTAGTAAAGACAGAAGTATGGTCATCCTTTCCACCACACATCTTCTGGCAGAAAGCACAGAGAGTAGTGGAAATTAAGTTCTCTAGTATATATTTGGCTAAGATGCTAACAAAACCCTACAGTAAATTCCCTGGAAGATTTCAAATGCTGAGGTGACAAGCAGCATGGCTGAGGCAGTGATGGGGGGAGAAAGACACTGCACTGCTAGGAGAGAGCCATAGCTACGTTTCAGTCAAATCTGACCTACTTTAATGAAATCAGGTCATCTGTGAGCTCTTCATTACCCCCAGACTAAACAATGCAAAACATAGCAGCCAATGTCTCTGCCTGTTCAGAGTAGCACTAATTCTCATTACAACATTGTTATGTATTCCTTAATATGTATTGACTTAGTCATCTCACCACACCAAAGCTGGCAAACAGCACTGGGGGAGGAAGGAAGGTAAACATGATTACTGACTTTGTGAAAAAAATTAAATAAATAAAAAAATTGCAGGGTAAACACAGCTAGGCCTCCAGAACGTGTCCTCAAGGGAATAGGGAAACAAAAGGAGGCACAACTGTCTCGGGACATTAGCCATGACCGATGAAGCTCACCTATCACACCAGCAAACTCTTCACTGCTACCAGCAGCCTTCACAGACAAAGTGGGGCCGGAGTCAAGCGGAAGCTGGTACTGCAGGCTTACACTCAAATTCCTGCCACTGCTCAGTCTACTGTCAACTAGGAAGGTGACAGATTAACAGAAGATATATACTGGCAAAGCTTTAGCATGATGTCCATGACTGCCTTTCACTTCATACAGAGACAGGCTGTATGTACATGTGTGTGCAGCTATGGATGTGTCCCCACATATATTTTATTATGTAGAAGTGTACATCCATTTGTTCTTACACCAGTATGTCTGTGCTTGACAGTAATGCACATTGAGATTTATGCACTGTTTTTAGACCTTAGAAATATATATACCTGTGTATCTCTAGCTGTAAATACATATGGATCTAAGAAAGACCTAAATGTATATATGATTTTTTTACATATACGTATAAAAGCATATTCATCAACAGACACATCCTTTTGAGCATCACATTAAACCTACGCTATTTACAGTATGCACATTTCTCCCTCCTGAATAAGGTGTATATATATTAAAGGCTACTGTGTTCCAAAGAGAACTATTCCTCTCTTATTAAAAGAATAATATGTTTTATTTCTATTTCTTATCACAGAAATGTAACATTTACAATTTTTGTGCAGAACTATCAGAAGTGTATTTATGTTCACTTTGGTTTGGTGACCTCTACATGAGGGCATCTGGTTCCATGTGAGATGTGACATCTGGTGCCACAAGGAAGGACATCCACTCTCCTGCTGCAACTCCCATAAGCCACAGATCAGCACAGACCCTGTGCCATGCCTGCAGTCTTGCATGGACATCTCTGGCACCTTAGCTCATCTCAAAAGGCACTGTGCACTAATTCATGGGCAAAAGCACTGGGGCATTGCATTCCTTTACCTGTAGACAGCTATCATTAAAACATTTTTAATGCATTCCAGTGATTTTCTGCTTTTTCCTAACCCATGTTTAATTGGTAAATCTATTTGGTACTTACTACAGAATTCTCCTTCTTCACCTATTATGTCATTGTCCAAATTATTTCTCAGTCTGTCTCTGTCACCTCTGTGGGTGGCTGAGTGTATTTCACCTGGCCCAGTGGAGAGGTCTACAGTGGAGTCCACATGTGCCAGTGCTTTGGACAGAAGCATTTAGGTGAAATGAAGACTTACAGAGATGACAACCTAGGCAGCACAGTCCTGAAGCCAAACCAAACTTTCTTTGGCAATGCCAAGTTAGAGTAATTCAGAGGGTTCTTGCCTCTTTCACTTTTATCTGTTTGGTTCTGTTTCTATTTCATTTCCTGCCTTGTACTGGGCAAAATGACTGCACAGCTATGGAGGATAAGCAGTAATCCAGATCTTGGATAAATATCTAACTAATTCTCATTGAAACCAGGATCATGCCTAGAAATACTCCTCAAATTCTGACCATGCATTACATGGAGTTGTCCTGGGTTGGCTATATGATGCTTGTATCCCTAGTCATCTGTTCTGTTTATGCTGGATAATAAGTTTTGCACCTTTAAGACATTATATTTTTAAATCATAATTTTGGTGGCTGGAACTAGGAGGAGGGGCAGCTCTCAGGAGTCCAGCTGGCTGTGACAGACTCTGTGCTTACTGACTAAGGCAAAATAGAGTAGCCATATTTTGATTTCTCGCAACATCTGGAAAGTTATTCCCTTCTATCTTCTATTTTCTTACAGCATCTGCTGCCGCCCAAATTGCTCATTTCTTCACATTCTAGCCAGCTGAAACTTCTGTGTCATCCATATGGTGGTTTTAAACTGCCAGAGAAGCAGGACTGAGAGAAGTAAGGGAAGTATGACACATAGAGGAACAGGTAACTTGCCATGCACTTTTAATAGAGAACACATGACAGCAGATACAATATTGCAAAAATATACATTATACAGGAATTCTGAAAATTTTTTAGTAAGTATAACTAACAACTATGTTCAAAAAAAGTCTTTAGTTCCTTTTCTTAAAAAGGCTGGTGATAGAAGCTGCTGAGTCTCCTTTATAGGCTTGCAGTGATCCCTTCTCTGAAGGATGCAGCAGGAGGGTAGGAGAGGCTTGGAAGCTAGGGTAGGACAGTAATTATTATCTGTAAAGACCAGCTGTAAGCAGCATACTTAATGGTGGGATTTGGGCAGCCAAATATTGGCAGCTGAGGGATGCTGCTAAGCCAGCAGTGCCCTGCTGAAGGGCTGGAATGTGCAGGCACACAAAAACCTGCTTGGGACACCCCCGGCACCGCTGAGCCAGCAGCATCTACTGGTGCTACCGTGTGCATCAAAGCAGAGGGTTTTCCTGCTCCTTCCAGTGGGACAGCTCTTTTCTCACTTGTGGTTGTGCTTGTTGCTGCTTTTCCTGTGGAAGGAGCTGAAGAACGGGATTGAGAGAGTGATTTTTCCGTCAGAGGAAGCCGAGGCTGAGCTGCATTGTGCTCTGCCGCAGGGAAAAGCCGAACTTGCTGCCAACCCCCAGGAGCAGAGCTCAGCCCGGCCCCGGCTGTGCTGCAGCTCCAGCCGAGCCTGTCCGGATCCACATCGCACCCAGACTCACAGCCCACCTCACTGGCACCTCATTTACTGGGGAATTTACCCCTGCAGCCTGTGGCTCTACGCCTGAGGTCATTAATGGAGTTTCCTCTTGTTACCAAGGCTGTGAGAAAAGGAAAAAACCTGATGCGAGGTAGCTGTGGTGCCTGAACATCATACCTGGAGCTCCGCCTGGTAACTCAGCGTGTGCAGCGATCTGCTTTGCTTCCCCACGGCTGGAACTGAGACACGCCTTCCATGCGCTTCACTGACATAGACTACTTGTATCTACACTTTTCTGTTAGAGGTTTTAACCTTCAGATGCTTTCTCAAAAGGAGTAGATTTATTCCAGTTTGTATATTATTTTGAAGTAAATAACTAACTGAGAAAATGAAGATTTTAGCACTGAGGAAATCCCATTATTGCATTTTTCGGAAAAGCTGTTTGTCTTATATTCCACTATCAAATTTACATCGAATTTCAGGTTTCTTTGGACCACAAAAAGGTTAATCAAACATAAAAGTGGTTACAAAGGCTCCCATCAAATGCCAGTAGCCTGGCCAATGTTCATATCAGTGGTCAGAATTGGTAGCTAGGTGTGATTCTCTTAAAAACTTGGAGGAGAATTTCATTGTGAAGCTTCACACCCTCAGTTACAACTCACTAATCCCTTGAGCCCAGTTTAGGGTGTCTCCACAGAATGCAATTCAGGCCATGTAATGCTATTTGAAATTGCAGAAAAAGAAAATACAATAGTCTTCAGACATATCTTCTGTCAAATTAATCATGGATTGTTGGTTCAGAGATACCAAATGTCAAAGATCTTTTTTTTTTAATTTTACAATAGTCCAGGTATGTACAAGCATTTCTGTAAAAGCTCGTGTATCTCTGAGGAGAATAGACAATGCTGCACATACAACTCTTTTCACAGTAAAAGCCAGGCAAACCTAAAGACCCACTTATAGCAAGGCAGATGTTCATGATCTTAATTTTATTATCTCCAAACAACAGTGTTTGGTTCAATACACGAAAAGCAATAAATCAGGAAATGTCATGACCATGACCAGTAAAGAAGAAATATGGCAAAAATCTGGGACAAACATTTCTGATTTAGATTAGCTGTGTTTTTTCTGCCTTGTGCCCCAGAGGTGTTCAGGCTGTGTATGGTATGGGCTGGGTTTCAATATCTATAGAATGTTATGAGCACATCACTGGATTAGATAGCTGGGAAGAAAAGAGAGGTCAGAATTTTATGGTATGGCAGTTTCCTGGAGGCAACAAGCAGTGGATATCATTGAATTACAGAATAATGACACCGGGTAGAAAATCATACCTAGAACCATCAAACCATATATAAAGGTGCTTGATATAGACTTTTAAATTTTTTCATAAATTACTTTACTAATTTGACTCTGTGTGGAGAACTTTGCTGAACCAAGCTGAGGCCAAAGAAGTGCCACATCATTTCTATCATAATTTGTAGTTCAAATCCCCTCTAGGACTTATCTGACAGACTTACAGCTTTACATCCACAGTAATTAAGAAACTTTCATGGGATTTTGGTTTAACTCATTATATATGCTAGTAACAATACTAAGCATATGCATGGAATTATTGTGTATCACAGCATTTACTGCATGCATAATTCTCAGCAGTAATGTGTAAACTTTTCCACACATCACCACTGTGGACTGGGTTTGCAATCCATCCAACAATTCCCACAAAACCATTTCTATGTAGCTTCTGTAGGAAGAGAGAACATGTAACATATTGTAGAATGATGCACTGGCTCATGTGATTTCCTCCAGGCAAATGGAGTAAAATGAAGTTGGGAGGGAGGAAACACCAAACCCTGTGCAGACTAAGGCAGACTAAGGCATTATTTACAGTGATAACTCTTGCCCAAGAACATGAGGCTGTCTGAGCTCTGGAAACAATGGAGAAAGCCTTGAGATCTCCAGAGATAGCTCAGAGCATGAACCATGGAGGCTATTAATTACTTCCAAAGGGTGCTCTCTGTATTGACCCCAAGATACACTTAGCTTCTGCCAATATATTCCACAGTTTATGCAGAACTACCTTGAAATGAAACTCTTTAATCTTGTTCAACAAGTAAAAATAACTTGACTTGGATAGATCTGATCCCAAACCAAATATTTTATTTTGATTTTGCTAACATAAATATTTGATTTTCAGATTTAATATTTTGCTTTTCAGGTTAAAACTGGTAATAGGAAAAAGTTCAACATAGATATCTCTGCAATGCAAACACATGTTTTTCTCCTAAAAAATTATCTAATTTTTTTTCTGTCTGAATGTTTCTGATCAATACCCAGCAATACACAGGAGTATATCTGTTAGATGCATACACATAGTCACATATTTATTCACTCTTTGGAAAGATATCAACAATCTGCTAGCTGATAGGTCAGGATTCTCCATTTCACCCAGCTGAGAAAGATGTTAAAATATGGGAAAGTTGGAAAAAAATCATAAAAACAAGCACAAAAAAGACCTCTTCCTTTCTTGGTATGTAAAGAAAATGCTAAATAAACAATTTGCAAACTCAGTAACAAAAGTCAACACTTAAATCTGTGTGAGTTCTCCCTTTGTATATTTATTTTTCTGTCTCCAAATATTAAATGCAAACTTCAATACAAAGCCAAGAATTAGGTTCCATACATGGAAATGCCTTGGTGATTGTGAAAAATAATGCTGTGGTGTCTCTAGTTGGGAGGTTTGGAAGAAAAAGAATTTAAAAAAACCCAAGGCAAAAAAAAAAAGGAAAAAAAAAGAAACTGTTCCACTTCATCTAGCAGTGCTGCAATACATCACTCCAATTAAATCCCAGCCAATAAGCAAAGGGACGTGTTAAGTAAAATTCATGAGCTTTGAATGCATGTGAATGAATATGCCAATCAGAATCAATGCCACCCATTCATCTGGTGTAACACCATGGTGATGACAATGAGCTTGAAACTAGCCTTTGTTGTCATCAGCTGTGCAGTAGTTGCCACAGCCCCAGCCTGGATCAAATGTGTGGGACATTTAAATCTTCAGCATGGCACCAACACACAGAACATCTTATTCATGCCAAAAAAGGAGCTATAATCAGACACTGAGTAAATAATTCAGGATCAGTCCCTTGCAAGGCACAAATTACCTTGTTTTAAAATCACCAAAATGCTGTTCCTCTCCTTGCTTGACTTTACTCCATGGACACAGGCACAGCATTTTGTAACCATGTAGTGTATTTGTCCCTTTGGAAAATCTGTTGCTGTATTAATGTCTGTAACTGAGCCTTCTCTGGGCCCTAACTGATACTGCACCAAGGAATATCTTTGCAGAGACCCTGTATCTCAGCCCTTTTGAGCACTGCAGTGGCAGATGGCTAGCTCTCACTGCTTTTACAATAACCATTTCATTTGTGATGCTTGACCTGAATTCCATTCCTTGTTTAAAAGTGTGTCTCAGTTCTCAAATGGTATTTCACAGAATTGCCATTTCCATAGTGTTTCCACATGCTGTTCTCCAAATAACACATTTGCCCATAGAACAGGGTGGAAGAAAAGAATATGGAACTAAGTGTCACAATTGAAAATGTTTAGTCTAAGAATACGTATCCAAATACTGACAGCTTCATTTTTACTGGATTTAAATTACCCCACTGATATTTTCTTATATGTCAGCTTCTATCACTTACAGACCATGCTGTATTTTTAGTGCTTTGTGCTATGAGTTAGTTCTCTTTCTTCCATTGAGTTGTCAGTAGTTATAACATTGTAAATGTGAAACGCTGTGCTAGAAAAACAGGCCTTGGAGTGGTGACATACACTCAACTTCTCTGAATAAATTAAGCATGCATGCTTTCAGTAATAGATCCACCCATTAATCAGTGTGTTTAAAAAGATGTGACAATCACTGTGTAGAACTGATAGTCCCCCAATTTACCAGCGGATATTACTCATTGCTGAATACTTTCTCTGCACATTTCTCATCTTATTTTTCAGTGTCTGTATGGGAAATTAATCTTAAGGGGAAGAACATGTGATCTTAAGGAACTTTATTTGGAAAGAGGTTCTTTCTGAGGTTTCTTCTACAGCCAATTAAAATCCCAAGCAGAGGGAGCTGAAGACATAATTCAAATACACATTTGATTAAGAAATATTAAACATGAAGCATAGATTTGCAAACTAAACCATGTATCCTTTGGTCATTCTCTTCCATTCTCTGGACCTGAATCCATAAGGTGAAAATTAAACTGAATAGAAGGAATAACTGTGAGAACCACAAAGAGCTAGAGAAATGATGCTGCAGTAAAGATGCTGTCTGCCCCCATTAAGGTTATCTACAACCCTGTATTGTGATCCTTCTGGCAGTGACCTAGTCTTTTCCTACTGAAAGTGACCTGATTTTCTTCTACTGGAATTCTGCAATGTATTTCTTAAGAAAAAAGTGACCCTGCCTAAGCTTTTTTCTGCAACTCGAAGTGATCCACAATGGTTCTATGCAACTTCATGCAACAGGCCCAGGTATAACTTAGAGACACAAAGCAGCAAAGTCACATTAAACCTTATAGCAAAAGACATATTTGTTTAGGCTCAGAATGAATGGCAGGTTATTTCCAGCTGTAATTAAAACTTTATGGCATTATGCAGTCAATTATAACTCAGATTTAAACAAATTATATATATCTGAACATATAACCATTTAGTTCTTTTAAAAAGAGTGATAATTGGATGTTTTTGTAATTTGGGACAAAAACTTTCCAATCAATCTGTGATAACATGAAAGCGTAAGAAAATCCTCTGTTGATACTTCAGCCCTTTAGTTTTTTACCTGTCTGTTGATCTGGCCTGTGCCAAAAACAGTGTTGCCAGCAGAAGTAAGAAAAGATTGTCCCTCTGTATTTGGTACTGGTCAGGCTGCATCTCAATTTCTGTGTCCAGTTCTGAGCCCCTCACTACAA
>VYZP01036564.1:0-14134 GCA_013400635.1 Hypocryptadius cinnamomeus
TTTTTTTGATATTTCTCAGTTGTATTTTTTCACTGGCCCTTAACTTTGCCTGTGATTACCACAGAGGGGAAATCGAAGCGAGAAAAGATTAGGTGATGCAGCCTGGACCACATAATGAGTTTCTAGAAAATCTGGTGGAGAAACTTATATATCTTGCAATTCTTGGGTCTCTGGTTGTAGCTGCCAGATCAGCTCTCCACCCTAACAAGTCAGAACTGAAAAAGGAACATACAATTATTCAGAACATATTCTCAGTGATGTAACAATAGAAATTGAAGAGGTTGAAAAATGAAGGAAGGCATATTAGATGAACAGGCCAGCGGCAGCTGTTGCTCCATAGTGCAAGATACAATTCTGCAATAGACTATCCCATTCATTTTGTCTCTAATGGTCTCGAGGAAAGTGAGCTTTTAGAATGGAAAATGAAAAAATTATGAATTAATTGAGAAAATTAAAGTAATGCATTGTTCTGTGAAAGCTGCATGTTGACAGTGAATCATTGTAATATGATTATTTTGTTCACTTCATCTCCATAAATCCACACTATGAATGGATTGCCACAGGCACTGATAAAGCCATTAGTGATGAAACTTTGGCTTAATTGCCAGAAAGAAATACATATGGCAAACATCTGTTTTACCAGGCTTTGTATTACCCTCTCAATGAGAGTTCTTCAGCTTTTTCATGTTGAGGACATCTTAGACAGTGTCTCAAATATTCCCAACCCTGACATCAACAACAGGGTAGACGAAAGAGGCAGGTCTGTCTGTTGCCATGCACATTTGCAAGGGTTGACAGTGAATACTCAGCCTGGAAGGACAGGAGTGTGCATGTAATGAGACCGTCCTTGCTGCACAGTACCTAAGAGCTTCCTCTGTCTTACAGCTCCTTGCAGCATATGCAACCAAGAAATACAAGAGTGGTTTTACTCTGCTGGTCTAATTCTACAGAAATCAAAAAGAAAGCCCTAAGAGGGCTGGAGCATGTCTACGAGGAAGGGCAAAGAGAGCTGGGGCTATTAAGCCTAGAGAAGAGAAGACTTCAGGGAGACCCTATATTGTGGATTTTAATACTTAAAGGGGGCTTAAAAAAAAGAGGAGGACAAACTTTTCAGCAGGGCCTGTTGCCATAGGACAGAGAGTAATGGTTTGAAACTGAAAGAGGGTACATTTTAACTAGTTATAAGAAAGAAATTGTTTACAATGAGGACAGTGAAACACTGTACAGGTTGCTCAGATTGGTGAGAGATGCCCCATTCCTGGAAACGTTCAAGACGGCCAGGACATGGCTCTGAGCACCTGATATGATTGAATAGGCTCACTGCAGAGGGGTTGGACTAGATGACCTTTAAAGGTCCTTTACAATCCACATTATTCTATGATTCTATTAAATTGATGCTCACTGACTTTAGCCAAATGAGTAACAAATCTTAGGCAGTGATTTTCCTTCATCCCTGGCAAGAACTGCACATCTTTTTGCCACTTGTGCACTTGTTTCTGGGCTTTTTTGCTGGCTGATTTTGCTGACATGTCAGCAGGCCACAGGTTTACTCTGGAAAACTTTCAGCTGGCCAGCTGTGCTCTCAGAAATGGCACAAAGAATTTATTGCATGCAACTATAACACTATAAAATTAATCAATACACATTAAAACCAAAGCAGTAATCTGCTTCAATCACTGTTTTTAATGCACAGTTTGTATTTGGTATGGATAGACAGAATCATCCCATCATGCCACCAAGAAGGATCTATTCCACTTACCACCAAATCAATAACTTAGGTAAGAAATTGATCTACTGCACTATTGTTCTAATTTTTAAGATGGCAAATGCAGTTTAAAAGTGGAAATAAGCAACTCAACCAAGCCAGGAATATAGCCATGGAAACAAAGAAAGATGGGGAGCAGAGAATCACTGAATGCTATCAAGGTCTTCGTGGCTTTTGAGCAATAAATTTTGTTGCAAACCATAACCTGGCCTTATGGCTACTGATCATGGAAATTTCATACTCCAAAAGGAATAAAATTCTAGGAAGAATACATGCAAAAAAAATCTCAACAGAGGAATAAAATGCCTCAAAGTGTTTTCTGTCTCACAACCGTTGCTCTGGAGAAAAGGTATCTGTCTCCACTAAAATGGTACTTACTGCATATACAATTACATATTCACAACTGCATTCAGGGATGAATAATATTATTCAGAAATGTTCAAGACATGCTGTGAAGCTTTGAGAATTAGGTTTTAGGAACAGTAAAAATGATCTTCAAAGGGCACTGCAAGGTCACTGGAGTTTAGATGTAACCAGTATCTTCTGTCTAGCTGCTCAAAAGTTTGCTTGGTTTCTAACATACATACTCCAGAGCTATGACTTTTTTTCTACACTAGCTTAACATTTAGAATAGCTCTACATGGAACAATATTAATTAATTTATTTATTCATATACACACACATATGTAAAATAAATTTTACTGCTGAAAAGCCTCATGATCCCAGATTTATGAGAGGAAGAGTTGGCAGATAACATGTATCACAGGACTAAGCCCCAGTGCATTTTAACCCCTCTGTATTCTCTATTCCAAGCCATTAACTGCAGAAGCAAACACCCTTCCCAGTGGGTTTCAGAGCCACCAAATCTGCTTCCACTATCTCTACCTAGGACACCTAGGGTGGCACTTCTGTCACTGTTTAGCAATCTAAACCTCAGCTATTTGTATGAGTTCTCTGTTCAGGGCACTCTTGCAAGCTTTCAAAGAAATGTAATCAGTTTTTCAAAATCCTTTTGGTAATTTCCACTCTAATGCTGGACACAGGAAGAAATTTCAGCGTCCAAAGCATCATTAGAATAATCAAATCATGTACAAACTAGAAAGACATTAATGGTATATTTCTGGTATAATAAGGAACATAATTACATCCATCCACTGTGTGAATGAGATTTAAAAAAAACCAAATAAACGAACAACAAAAACCTTTAAAAGTTTGGCTAATAAATATCCATGCAGGCTTTTTTTTTCCAAGCTCAGTTGAAAAATTCAGACTTAAGGCTGGCAGAGCTGAAGTGACATACCTGAACCATGGAGAAGCACAGCCTGACAGTACCATGTAATATAGCTCCTCAGAAAATTTATTATGGCAGAGAAAGGATGGTAGGTAAGAGAAAAGCAAGCCAGCTGTGCTAATCAAGGAACTTGTGTGTTTTGAGAAGAGTGAGGCACAACAGAAGCAAGGCTTTTTCCATAATACCACCTCCATGACCTCCCTTGGCAGATTATTCCATTGTCTGATGGGACCTCAGTGTTTTACCATTTTCCCTAATGACTTTACTGGTTTAGTGTCATCACTTTACATTGCCTGGAGCTCATTTGAGCACATCTTATGTATTGTTTTATTTTGAAAGTGTTTATGATATAATCATAAATATTCCCCCCTTAGTCATCTTACTGGTTGGTCAGAAAATAGAAGACTACCTGTGTAAATATATGCATTCTTGTATGTGCATGCAAAACTCAATTTAAATGCACAGATGACTATATATGCATTGTGCACTTTTTTCCCAACACTCACATATCACATGCAAGAAGGTCTATTTTCTGACTAATAATCTGGTCTCTCTTTTCATACATCTTTTCACAGAACTAGGCCCTCCTCAACACAAGATTAAAATATGGTTTTAACCCTCTCTTAACATTAAAGTCACTTTTAAATAATCAACAGCCCTTTATTAATACTAAAAGATGTTAAAAACCATAAGACATTCCAAACACAGGCATTAGTTATGTTTTTTCCATAGTTATTCCACTGCTATGGAACAGTTACATTTGTTAATCTGAATCAATGAATCTCAATGCTACACCCACAACTGAATTTAGAGAAGAACTCTCTATGAAGATTTTAAAGTAGATCATATTTCATTAGTGTTCACCTTCTTTCCTCTTCTCACAATTTTTCAAATCTGGTCTATCTTGGCAAGTATACAAAACTGCCTTTATAGCACTTGATATTTACTGCCCTAAATTTCTTTGCCATTTCTGAAGTTGAATAATTAATAATTATATTTGATTTGTGTGATCTTTCTCTCCAGCCTAGATCTATATCACATCTAACTTTCCAAGTAATACATCATTCAGTTTTAAGAGGACAAATAAAAATTTCAGGTATGACCTTGCTCAAAGATTGCTATACAACAGTAAAATCCAAACAACTGTAAAATTTATACACTTGGCACAAAATAGCTGATGGACCATAAACATGGATGATAAATATATAAGGTATGCTCAAAGTTATCAGTGAAAGCTGATAGGACCCAGTTACTGGGGAAGATACCTTAGAGAGTGCAGACTGAGAACATGAAAATAATAAGAGATGCTTGTAACATAGAGTACATAATCCAAGCATACAGAACCACTAGACTGCAGGAATCAAATCTGGTAGAATAAGAAAGTTGGTAGATACAATATTGAATTAGTATGAAAATCCAACATTAGAGAAGTAGCCTAAAGAAAAATGACCAGAAGTGTAAATAAGGATGTATAAAATCACCCTAAAAATTATTAAGGAGCAAAGAGTCATCCTAAAATTATACAAATTTCAGACTACTCTGAAATAATCTGCAATCACTACTGAAACTGAACTATTCAACTAAAATACCACTGAAGAGAGCAGAAAAGAGAAAAAGGAACAAAACAAGAGGAATTAATGGAATAGGATTGGCTTTACAATATAACAGCAGTGAAATAATTACCAGAAAGAGAAAGAAACCCCACTGAGAAGGCAGAAGGCATTTATGTCAGCAATGAATAAAAACACCTGATATATGAAATGCCTCCTGACTTTTAAGGACTGCCACTGTGGGAGTACTTACAAAAATAATAAAAGCCTCATAAAAATACCTATTGTCAAAGGGACCGTGCACCTTGATCATGAAAGGAAAACAGCCAAAAAACAGACTAGATGAAGGAAACTGGAAATTAGATGCAGGCATAAAGTGAAAATAATTCTGCAATAGTTCATCGTGACTTAAAACCAAAATTCTGATAAATATTGATCAAAGCAACAAAAATGAAGGTGAGATGAAAGGCCAAATTCTTGTGAAAATAAGAAAAGAGCTACAAAAATGCAAATCAGCCGAACACAGGCTTTGTCCAAGTGCAGCTAGACAGCTGTGGAACCTGACTGGAAAACAGCCACAGTATTAAATAGGCTTCAGAAAGGTACTAAAGGAGTTAATTTGGGGTTTACACTTCCTGCAGCAGCTCAGAGGCTTGTACATCAGCTCAGGCAGCAGGTGCAAGCTTGCCACACCTCCAGAGAGGAGCTGGGCAGCAGGGTAAGGGACTGGCTGCACCCCCAGGGGTGGGGCTGGCTCAGGCCAGCTCCGCCTGCACATGGGGCATTGTAAGGTTCCCATTCTCCAATACATTAAGAAAACCTTCCCCATGTGACAACACTGTACCCTACTATTACTCCTAGAAAGGCATTCATAAGGGCTTTCAATCACAGTTGTGAATCCCTTTGGGCTTTTTCTGCACAGCTACAGAGAGAGAGAGAGGTATTTCCCCAAGAGTGGACTCAGAGGAGCTGCCTCAGGCTCCTGTTCCGGACGGTCAGCCCTGCATTCACCATCTACACAAGGAATTTGGGGAAATGCATCTCACTGGACTCAAAGTAAAGGCATTACATGTAACATACAGCAATTCTTCAAAAACAGAGGGGACTTCTTCACTTCTGAATTTAATTCAGCATTCAGAGTTGAGACCTAGGGTTTTTATTTTGCTCATTTGTTTTGCTTTTTGGCTTTTTTAATACCTTGGTGAACTATCTAAAGAAAGAAACAAACGAGAACCTTGACCATATTCACAGGCAAATCAAACATTGTAATAGGAACATGTGAAATCAAAATATGCAAATCAGTCTCAGAGGATTTATCATAAAGCTAGCCTCTTGCAGTGTGTAAGCAGAAAAGTAACCACATGCATTCTGTGACATTTGGTTAATTGTAAGTATTTTCATCCAGAGAAAAAACAGAATAAAATATTTTTGCATGGCTTTTGTACTTTCTGCAGGTAGGGCTGTTCTTAACAGATTTTTGTTTCTTTAAAATAGAAATACTTGGTTATTATCCAGGAAAATGTTAGTAAATAAATTTGTCTAATCATAATATGTGTTTCTTTTCCCCAAGAAGCTGTTTTTTCAAGTTTCTTTACTTAAAATATTATTCCTTATAAATTCTTGTCTGTGTTTCACTACAAAATCCAGAGGCCATCAGCAACGCAGAACTGTAAAGAGTTCACACAGAAGTATAGACAGTATATATCAACTGAAATAACCTTTTCTAGCTATGGCATCTTTGAGAACACAGAATATAAATAAAAAGGTGCTTTGAACTCTCTCATGGTTTATGTGGATGAACATGAACATTTTTCTGTGCATTACATTTATTCCTGACACTTACCTTCACAGAAACAATGACAAAGAAATCTTCTCAGTGCCATTTTTATGCTACTATTTCAGCCCTCAAAACACTGCATCAGGTAATCTCATTTCTCAGAAAAGCCAACAAGTAGAATTGCCAAACCAAGTTTTCTCTGAATGTTATACAAACTGTTACTTACAATCCGAGGTTTGAAGGGTGGCTTGATTTTCCTTTGTTCTAGAAGAACCCAGTCTATTTCCTTGAAAAATGGATGCTGCTTAATCGCATCTTCCCCATTTTGTGATGCCACACAGCCAAGTCGCTTGTTGGGATTTTTTGTCATGAACTACAGGGTGGAGAGGGAAAGGAGGGAAAAGTTAAAATATGAATGGCAATACCTGGAAATCATTTGCTGCTCAATTACACACTGTAATTCTTGAAGCCAAGTTTTTAGAGTTAGTCCCCTTTCAGAAGGTTATTTCATCTGGCACTCCATATTTCAGAAGTTTCAGCCAAACCATAAGATTCAGATATTTACAGATCCAAACTGTAAATTTACTGCAGGAAACCCTTTCAGTTTATTGTTGAGACCTCTTAATTTCATCTGACTAGGAGTGTTAAAGGACTAGATTCTCTTTCAGCATATCTACTTTCAGCTTTAGCCAAAAACACTAAAGGAAAGAAAGACGAACTTAAACCCTTCAGAGACAGAGTGATCGGTACCTGCAGAAAGCTTCCCATGAGAATGGTAAATTATGTCATGTCCCCCATGACATAACTCACACATTCTCTTTCATTTTTAGTACACGATTAGTGTCAGTGACTGGAGCTAACTGGTCTCCTCTGGTGTGGTAATTTATAAACTTCTCATGTTTAAACTATTACTATTCCTGTCAGAAAAAAGCTGTACAAGTGGTGTAAGACATTGATATCAACTGATGGCAGCTCATAATACATTACCTGATTTTTCTCTGTTATTTTTCCTTCTTTTATTAGCAATTGCTCTACTAATTTCCTAATTTGTGTGAACACAGAATCCTTGCAATTCAAGTAGCAACGAATGCTGTTCTTATAAACACAATCACATTACAGAATTAGCTCAATAGCTTTGCTGTAACTTCATATTCAGTCATTACACAACATTTTTAAATTTAGAAAAAGTGTACAAAGTGTGTACACTTTTTCTAAGTGAAAAAGTGTGCAAAAAAAAGGTAATAATTGTTCAGTGCCTTTTCAACCTATGTATCACATAATACTATACTTCTGTAGAAAAAAACCCATAGAATAAAATAAATTACTGTAAAGCATGCGCTTGCTTTAGTACTCCAGTTATTAGGCAAGTAGCTACTTAAGCCCTTAGAATGGTTTTAGATATCTAGATCAACTATCCACAGAATACCTTCGCTGTCATTTTAAAGGTATAACATAGATCAGCAAGGCAATTCTGTCTCTGGCCTCTAACATACACACACGCCGTTCTGAAGATGATCCTTCTCTTTGGTCTTGAGTTCAACTGCTCTGCAAGTTCTTTTGCAAGTGGGCAAGTCATATCTAAACCACAGGCAATCTTTTCTATGAGCAGGAGAAATAAAGGTTTTGAAAGGATTACTGTGCTTTGGTGAGGTCTCTTGAACAACCACAAAATGCATTCCTACGTTCCTCTGCTTTATTTCATCTCCAGGACTGGAGTGAGCAGGCCAGTAACCAGCAGCCACATGTATTGCAGAAACAGAACATGGAAACTACAGGATGTGCTTTTTGTACCATATAATCCAGGTATCAAAGAAGTAAAATATGATCCTAGTATCTGCCATGCTTTATCTTTGTTTTAAACTGGAGAGAGGGAAAGCATCTGGACATGTAACTTTTTAAGAAGCCCAGAACATGACAATGGGATTAGACAGTCCAATTTAGTGCTGTACTTCACAAACTTCATGAAACTGTGAAATGGATGATGAAAGAGAATGTATTTTAAGAATGAATACTTAAATAAAAATATCACATGCATGTATGAAGAAAAAATATCAAACTTCTAAAGCAGACATTTAATTGCATTAATTTAATCCCTTTCTATTTCTGAAGCAAAAGCTGATATTTATTCCCTGTTTTTCACCAGCATCAACACTGATGCAACTGTCAGGACAGACACAGCTGTTAGCTGCACTCTCCTGAAGAGATGGTTGCAAATGGAGCTGACAGCCATAGCCATAAACCTTTTCATGGCTAAGGCAGGAACCTCCTTTTCTGAAAGAAGAAGCCTTTTAGGATCAGCATTCCTACTGACTTAAGTGATAACAGGACAAAATGCTGCTTAGAGCCTGAATCAAGGATCATTAGGCTCCCCAAATTTTGCTTCTTGAAATAAATCACACAGCTTAAAAACAGAGTTCTGCTTCTGTAGCCAGAGACTGTCATCCCAGTACACAGGGAACACGCACTGTAGAGACATCTCTCCACTGCTTGGGAAGAAGCAGAGAGCCAATTTCAATGAAGAATTGTTTTCCTTACTACACAGGAAAGAATTTAAATAGCAATTCCTGTCAATTCACAGAAACAGGACTAATAAGGTGTGTGGATTTTCATGAGATAAGTAACACGCTGCCTTGTAACACTGAGCTTTAATATCATACTCAGTGTTTTAATGGAAATATCAGGAAAATTGTTTCTTCAGAAAATAGGACAACATCACCACTTAATACAAGAGAATGTCTTCTTATTAAACTTTCCTTACATGGTGTTTGAAGGACTGCAAAAATAGACAGTTTCAAAAGATTAAAACTCATGTCTCAAAGCACAATGTGAGGAAACAAAGTGTTCCAAAGTTAATCCCTTGCTACCATTCAGCAGTAAAATACATAGACGCCTCTTTCTTTCCGCTGTTTTTCCTGTTCTTCATATGGGCAAGTATCAGATGAAGAACACAAGTTTCAAGCAGGTTTCACACCATACATTCATAGGCAGCAGGTTTCTACTCCTAAGGAAACATGTTTTATTTATGGCGTAAATTGCCACAGCTCCATTAAATTGTATCAATTTATGCCTAAAAGGCTATGACTACAGCAAGATACAAACCACCATTCCTACTGTTAAAATTTAGATCCAGTAAAACAGCCTCAGAAAATTCTGTAAAAAAGTCAGCTTTAAGAGAAAATTCCCTGGCCTCCAATGAAAATCAGATGTAGGTATGAAAATTGACAACAACCCTTCCTTTACAATGTGCCAAAATAACCCCTGAACCCTGGATATAAGCCTGAACTCTGCAGCTCAAGTCCATATATTTTAATTGCCAAAGTAAAATAATCAAAGGGTCAGGAAACAGAAATGGATGCATGAAAGTATGTGAGCTAACAAAAAGTAGTCAGAAAGCTATATGGGGGAGAAGGGAGAAAAAGTATTAGTAAATTACTACCAGCAGTAAAAAAATCCTCCATCTTCTCACTACAGCGAATGTAGCAAAAGAGATACTTCAGCAAACACTTCTGAGAGGTTAACTTTGACTTCTGCTTTGAATCATTGCTCAAGCATCTCTCTTGCTCAGCTAGAAGGGCCTGAAGACATTTTCATTGAAAGGTCAAGATGAGAATTTCTGCAGAATGTGCTGTCCACTGGTGTTAAAATCACAATTTGTTTATGCTTTTTATACAATTTCAAAATAACCCTGTATGAAGATCTCTGCAGGATTTTGTATTATTAGCTGCCTTCTTAATTGAAAGTCTCCCTTACTCCAGAAAAATATATAGAAAGGCAGAAATTTTCCAGTTTCAAAGACGGTGGAAAAATGGAATAAATAAAAACCAAGTTATTTTTTTAAGCCAAAAATCCTTCTCGGGTTTTTGTCAACTATGGTAATTGGCATACTACTTCTGTATTGTTTTGCTTTCCATTTTAGGATGACACTAGCGCAAAAGAAAGAATTTATGTCAGTGTCATTCATAGTAATGAATGACTTTATAAACCTCACTCTATAAAGATAGTCTAAAAACTGAATTTGCCCAGTGGTACATATTGGCTGATTAAAAAAACTGTGGCATTTGGTGACACAAGTTGCTGTCAAGTCACCAACCACTCATACTGAAAATTCCCAACGAGAACAGAAACAATCACACTAAAATAAGACTGCTTATCATGTGAACTATAAAATAGAGCATGCAGCTGTAAATAAAGGGCTTTCAACCCATCTTGATGACAGGGGCAAAACGGCAAATAGACAGGAAATTTTGTAAGCGGGTTAAATAAAAAACATTGTTTCTTTAATTATGTAGTGCTTCTCCCACTCTAGTGATGGGAGTATATGTCATGTAAAGTGTCAAAGTGATAGCACAGTTCTAGCTGGTTGGCTTTTCCCGGAAACATGAAGCTGCAGTACACAGATTTATACAGTGTACAACTGTGTGGAATACAAACATTCTGTTCCTTTCCCACCAGCAGTGTAATTTATCCAAGGCCCCATTATCCTAACAGTTGCACTTAGAACTGTGCTTGAACTCCCAGTGGTGACTGCTCTCAACAACTCTCAGCAAATTCAATTTTAATCAAGAAAAAAACCCAACAAACCAACCCCCCAAAACCCACGAGGAGGAGAAGGAAGGCAAGTAATGGAAGACTCACTGCTTTTAAAATGCTGACAGCCTCTTTACTGAGCCAGACTGGATACAATACATCATCATGAAGGATGGATTCAAAGAGATCATCTTCATTGTCAGCTTCAAAGGGGGGTTGTCCAGCCATCATTTCGTACATGAGAACACCCAGAGCCCACCAGTCCACGGATGGACCATATTCTAGCTCCTGGAGGATCTAGCATAGAAAAAGAGATTGGATTGAAGAGACAAGTGAGACAATTATCTCAGCTGCACTTTTGCTGTTTCAACGTGATATAGCCCTTCTGTGCCCCGGTGCCTAAGCAGGACTGGATCACACACCGATTTCAGTAACAGCAGGCAGGGTTTCTTACCCATGCAATTTGCACTGACACAGCTAAGTGTCAATGAGATGTTGTTCTCAGAAGCACTGAGAGTTTATCAGTCCCCTGAGTAAACGACTATGCTTGTGAGCAGAAGAGCTGCATATCCTTCCAAGCTGTTTAAAGCAGGTCACACTACAGGGGAAAAAAGATCACATATACAAAACAGACTGGTGGAAAATGTGAAACGTTTCCTTGTCTCTATCTTGAACAAAACAAACTGAACCAGCTTCTAATGCTGCACAGAGATCATCTGAGAGATTTATTCTTGTCCTTTAGGTAGGGCTGAAGGAAGCCAAAAGCATTTTTGTTCAAGTTCCTTTTACAGCATTAAAGCACTGTACAATACATGGCTGTAGAATTCACTTCAATTGCACTTGCTTTCAGGAAAAACTGGCTACAACTTCTCATGTGGCACAAGTTCAACCTTGTAGCAATACCTTTAGTGGCAAGTAATAGTTTAGCACGATGGAGTTTTATAGTAGCACTTGGTGTTACAGAACTACTGCTGTACCAGGACAAGTTTAATTCTTGTCTCCTTTTCACTGGAAAGAAGCTTGCAGTTTGGCTGCATTGGTTCAGGGAATGACAGGGAACCATGGAAAGGAGAGTGGGTGCCTGCTTAAGGTGAAGCTGGCTGCCTTAAAATGCCTTGGAATGGCAACAAATCCACCAGCTCCTTACACAACACTGCACAGTGCAGTGAGAAATCCTGTGGTGAACTGCTTGGGCTTAGTGCTGTAGCCGGGAATCAAGACCAATATAAAACCAAATTCAGTCTTAACATAAAAACAGAAATGAGTTTAACATTTGGATACACAGGTCTGGACCCCATCGACACTCCTCATTGAAAGAAAATTATATTTTATAGCCATCAAATATAGAAAATAAGATGTATACTTTTCATGTCTTCTGGGAACTCTTTGGAAATCAGATACTACTAAAGAAAAGGAAATTAAAGCATATCACCACGATGCAAGAGAAATAGAACCAGGAGCTAAGCTTCTGCAATTAAGATGACAAATTGGAAGCCTCAGTAAAAGTTCCTGGGTTCTTATTGCTTTATTTTTGATAATAATTTTCAAAGAATTTGTCAAAGGACTCAATTAGTACACTGAATCAGGGAAAAAATTCATACATAGCCAAAACTACCTCACTGGTGTCTATTTTCTTTTAATGCTGGAATACTTTTCAGACTCCATAAGACACACATTTATGTAATGATAGTTTCAAGATTATTCACACCTTATCAGTTGTGCTACTGAAGTTGGACAGCCATGAACACTAACAATATGGATTTATGATTTATTGACTCTAAGGAATAATAAATAACATTTTTGCTCAGTGTAAATTTATGTTTGATGAAAGACAAATCAACAACACCTTTCCATTAAATGTGCACACTGAATATTCAAGTGGAAAGATGCACAGGTTACTAACTCAACCAAGCAGACAAAGTCTGCCTAGCAGAATAGTTGTTCAATATTGGCTCATTTTAGGCACTTTGAAATGCACCTCATAATATTAAAATCTAGGATATGTAAAAGCCACACTACTCTCAGCTACTTATTTTATCCAATGAACACCTTGAAATGTTGTCAACTAATATGCAGCATTTATATCTAGTTTTCATCTTTCTGTGCAAGTCTGTGAAGTAGCACAGGCATAGTATCTTTCACTCACAGATATTTTAAAGAAGGAAAAAAAATTACATTCCCACAAAGGCTGTAGTCAAAATAACACCAAACACATGGCTTCTTCTGTATGAACATGTTCTTTTAAACCTTACTAAAAAATAAAAACATTTTTATAACTATTTAAGATTACTAAGATTGCAATACTCAGTTGCATCTAGCACCTTAAATACTGCTACAAATCATCATAATGATGCTGATTCAGAAATTAGCAAATTGAGAAGAATAACTAATTTCAAGGAACAAATACTAGAAAAACCACTCTTACAATCAAGGAATAGTGCTTGTGAGCAGTAGAGTAGCCATTTTCTGCAAGACTGTCTAAGCACAGCTGCAGCAGAGTCTAGTCTGCATCTTAAATGTTTTCATATACATGTAAAGAGTGTCTAAAATTACACATGTAACAGTTTGATAAATAAGCATATCTGTACTCTTAGTGCACTGCAAAAATATACCTCTGGAGCTATATAGTCAGGTGTGCCACAAAACGTCGTGGTGGTCACTCCATTCAGAATCCCTTCTTTGCACATCCCAAAGTCAGCCAGTTTACAGTGGCCTTCTGCATCCAGAAGAATATTGTCCAGTTTCAGGTCCCTGAAATACAAAGGTCTCAAATTAAATCAACTCTCAAATTTTGATCATGTGCTCTTGAATTTCATAATAAATGACAGAATTTGGCAAATAAATGGTTTCCCAAACACCACTGAGAAACTGTCCTTCACTGCATCTGCATGAAAAGTTGGTAGCAGTCACTAAGCAAACCTAGTTAAAGGCAATAAAATAAAGAAGCAGGCAATTACAACCATTTTCTAAGACTAAGCTTTTACTCTCTTTAGCTGCATGAAAGCACAGCTTTTATGTATTCAAGGCAGCATCAGAAAAGTTTGGGAAAGATCTCAGTTTCTTGTTTCCTACAGATCTGTCATTCTGTCAATGTGAAATAGGTCACTGAAGAAATTCTTTATTTTTTCCATTAGCACTAAGCAAGGAGTACCAATTTATCCATACTCTAGCATATGGGTTCAGTGAATAGGCGTTTTCAAACTTGGATTACTCTGAATTTGATT